>VZTG01003302.1:0-19848 GCA_013397845.1 Melanocharis versteri | reverse complement strand
TGGCACCGAGGGACCCCCGGGGGACGAGGAGCTCTTCCCTCCTCTGTCCTTGTACTCCCAGCCTGCATACCGGCACCTCCCACTGTCCCTGTATCCCTGTCCTGCGCCGCGGGTCCCCACTGTCCCCGTACCCCCTGTTCCCCCACCGTGCTCTCCTGGGACCCCTCCCAATGTCCCTGTGCCCCCACCCTGCAGCCCTAACCAGGTGTGCAGCCCCGGGAGCCCCTGGTGCGCACCCATCCTTGTGGGGCCCTCCCGGCCCCTGCCTGACAGCGACGGGACTCAGGGTGCTGGTGGGTCGCAGGGAAACTGCTCCGTGTGCTGTGACAGAGGAATGTGGTCCAAGAGCTTCTTCAGGAAGCAGCCCCCTGAGCTCCCCTTGCCTGTGGCCCATGACACACAAAAATTGTTTCAAAACCCAAAATTGCGTCATGTCTGAGGGGCACGTGGGCTGTAACCCCCAGCTCCTGCCCTCCCAGCTGCCTGCCTGGCTGCCCCTGCTGCGGCGTGGGCACCTCTGCGCTATGGCAACCCTCAGACTGGAGCAGCCAGTGCTAGCCCTGCCCTGCAGGCCAGAAAAACATTCCTGAGCTTGTTCTTCCATGGAGCCCCATAAGCAGCTTCCCAGGGCAGCCCTGAATGGCAGGATATTGATGACAGACTGGTCTCACCTCCTTCTGTGCTCCTATGCTCAAGACACACCAAACACTGATTTCCTTGGTTATTAAACACCCGGACTTTCCTGGTTCAGGAGAACTGTACAAATTGCACCTGTGTCCTAGGTTTTGCAGCACAGGAAATCCCCCAGTCCATGGTCCACCTCGGCTTGGAGGCAACTCATCCCCAGGCAGGTGCTGAAGCTCCTCTCCTGACAAACCTGTTTCCCAGGCACTGCCCATCCTGCTGAGCGCCTGCCAGTGGCGCTTGTGGTGAGAAACCATTAGACAAGATCCAAAGGGAGGAAAAAACGGGAAGGGAAAAGGGGGAAGGAACAGGTGGGGACTAACTGCAGCGATGCCAGCTGGCGGGCACTGTGGTGAGAGAGGATGAGGTGAACCACAAAAGTTCTCCTTTTTCCAGCTCACGCTTGGAGAGACACGCAGGGCTACGCTTGAGGCACATTTTCTTGCAAGAAGGGAGGGCTCCTGGCCCTTCCCAGGAAAGCAGCACAGCCGCAGAGAGCCACTCCTCTGGGTTTTCACCTGTTCCTTTGAGGCAGACAAGTGCAGCCGAGGCCACAACAGGGAAACCTAGGGAAATCCTTTCCGCTGACTCAGGCAGGAGGAAAAGGCTTTCCTGCTATTAAAAAAGGAAAGTGTTGGTGAACATCCACCCACCCCAGCTCCAGCTCAGGATCAAGAAGTCAGAAGCCAGCACTGCAATGCTGGTGTGGGACTACGGGTGAAGCAGTGGGACCAGCACAGGTGAATCCCACCTGCCTCTGGTGCCCTGTGGGCAAGGGGCAAATCCATTCTCACCCAGCACCAAGGCCTGAGGTCAGGGAGCAGCCTCAGTCAGCTCGAAACCTTTCCAACCCCACAAAGTGTGCCCAGCAACACGTTAAGCCCTAAAAACATTTATTTTGAAGTTAAACACATCCATGGGTTGCTTTTGGTGACTGCATCCCTGCTGCAATTTGGGAGTGCAGCCCTCCCTCCCCCCCCACCCCCCGCTTCCCTGTTCCCACCAGCACAGCAAATCCTTTCTCTCTTCCCAAAGCACAAAGCTGGACTGTTTTCGTGGGTTCTCAGTCTGCAGGAGGCCATTGCAGGGGTCCTCAGCAGCATTAGCCACAGGGGTACAACCGTCCTCCCCTCAAACTCCTAATTTCTAATTCCAAAATGAACAGCTTCAGTTGCCTTCAGCAACCCGGATCAACTTCACTTCAATCCATGGCAAAGCAAATCCAAGGGCCTCCTGGCACCACAGGAGCTCAGCTGTCGGGCGCCCCTGTCCTCGCCAAATCACTTCACTGGTGATTCCCTCAGGGCTGCAGCTGAAAAATAGCATTAAATCCCAGCCAGCTCAGACGTCAGCGCCTCTGCACGGCATGGTGGGGGCTGGCTGGCAGGGAAAGGCCAGGAGCTGGAGCCTCTCGCTCAGCCAAAGCATGGAGGTTTGGATTAATGGATTGCTTTTTCCCATTGTTTCTGGTTAGGGTGGCTGTTGCCGAGCGTGGCACCTGCTCCACGAATGCAGGCACACCCAGCTGGCAAGGTAACAGGGAAGGAGTAAGGAAGGTTGCAAAAGCCCAGGGAAATCCCTGTGGTAACACCGTCGTCCACCTTGGGTCTCCATTGCTGCTTCCACTCTGGAGTGCAAGCGCAGCACGGAGCTCAGCTCTCTGCCAGCAGCTGATGTGGGAGGATCGAGTTGCAGCCCTGGCCAGCTCCCCGGAATCTGAAGGTCACCTCGTACCCGGCCTGTGCTGCCGGAGAAAAGGGGTCTGATCCCACCTGGTCGGGTGGTGAGGTTCAAGGACACACTTCAGATATCCCTGCCCACCCCTGGGAAGGTGAGGAGGGCGTGAGCACCCGGCCACTGCTGAGCTGGAGGGTGCAAGGGGAGAAGAGCAAGGTGGCTTCAGGCACACAGCAGCGGGCAAGAAAAATACTTGTCAGAAAAGGGACTCGCTTTGACTAATCCTAAAAAAAAATAATGGCCATAAATTGTTATTCCCGAGTGCAGGGAAGCATAAAAGATTGAAATAATCCTGTCTGAGCTGCAAAGCTGAGGGCAGGCCGTAAGAGGCAACGAAGAAGGTACACGTTCTTTCTCTCAGGTATCACCCATAAAAAACCAGACCCCATCAAACCACCCTTGCCCCAACCCTGCGGCCCCATGTGCCCTGATGTGGCCAGTGGGGTGGGCAGGATGGCACTGGGGGCTCTGCCTCGAGCTGCTCTTTGTGCTCCCAGGGCCCCCGTGCCTGTGCAGACGCTGCTGGTGCTGGGGCAGGCGCTGTGCCCGGTGCTGTCCCAACCCACCACCACAAAGCCGCTTTGTGCAGAGCCAGCCGGGCACGTCCCCAGCCGCCTCCCTGCTCCCTGGCCCCGGCCTCCCCCTACACTGCCTGTACTCTCACAGGCCAGGGAGGAAGGCAGGGCCACACCAAGACAGGGCACAACCCCTATGACCCCCCCACCTCCTCCTCGTCCTCCCACCATCTCCTTCATCCCCAGCTCCTTTGTCTTCCCCATGACCTCCCAGTGGGTCGCATCTCCCCAGACCTCTCACCCCACTGAGATGGACCCTTCCCTGGAGTGGGAACTGGGCAGCCCAGGCTCTCTTGGTGAGGCTGACTGCCCCACCTCCCCCTAGAAGTACATCACCCTGGTCGATCTCCCAGCCCTTTTATTCACTCGGCAGCCAGCAGCCCTCACATCCAGTCGGCAGGAGAACTGCGGCCCAGGAAGCTGTGAAACATCCCAGCACTCCACAGGGTGAGCGATGTTGCTGGGGCTGTTAAGATTCTCCCATGCCATTCCCAGTCCTAAAATGAGCCCTGCAGGCACTAACCTCCTTGCAGAGGGGTGTCTGAATCACAGCTAAAAGATCCCCTTTCAGTTAAAAGATCCTCTCCATTACCACGTCCAAGCAGTTAAGAATTCCCCTCCTGATTGCATCCCTGCTTCCCCGCCTCCCCAAAAAGCCCCCAAGCAGTTAAAGCAAAAATTCAACCAGCAGCCAACGAAAGCTGGACAGAAGGAAAGAGTCCACGTGCAGGAGGCCAAGCCTTGTGCCTTGCAGCTGGGGGGCAGGTCCCAAGACTCCTTTCACCAGGTGATGCTTTTCTGTCCCTTCGCTCCTGCCCTGCATCCGCAAGAGCCCCAAGGCAGCTTCTGCCTGCCACAGGCAGCGTCCAAATTCCAAAAGACAAGGGCAGTGCCGCTGGTCACGGCCTCTAGGCCCTGGGGCGAGCAGCAAAGCTGCTTCCTGGGGGATAATTTAACTGCCCAGCAGAAAGAGCCCAAGGACCCCTAAGGATCCCTGCTCCCTCCAGGGTACACTGCAGCCTGTGCCTCAGTTGCCCCACGGGCGGCAGCACTAAAAGCACGGGGATTAATGACATGGTCCCTCCCCTCCGCATCCCCTCCCTCGCCGTCAGCTGCCCTCTGAGAGGGCGGACAAGGAGCCCCAGTGGCACCCAAGACCCCCCACCCCATGCTCGCCTTCAGGGGCTCTCAGCCAGGCCGGGGGCTGCGCCTGGGGCCGGGCTGGGCTTGGCGAGCTGCCGCAGGTCCCGCACGGACCTCACGGCCCACTGGGCCAGCTCCCGCAGCACGCCCAGGCCCCGCAGCTTCTGCTCGAAGAGGCTGAGGCGCGGCGGGGCCGGCGGCCCGTCCTCCTCCTCGCCGGGGATCCCGCGGCTCTCCAGCCGCAGCAGCTCCTCGAGGTGGTAGGTGAAGGCTGAGACCTGGAGCAGGACGGCCGCCAGCGCCCGGCCCAGGCCCGCGTCGGCCTCGCCCAGCTGCTCCCGCTGCTCCTCCAGCATCTGGGCCAGCAGCGCACGGAAGGCCCGGTAGGCCGCCAGGTTCTCCAGCAGCCGCTGGGTGCCCGTCTGCTCGTCCCAGCGCTCCACCGCCGCCAGCGGCACCCCCTCCACTGCCGCCACGCTGGCCGAGGCGTCCAAGCCCTGCTGCTCCACCTGCAGGGTGAGACCCGCCGGGGATCAGCGGAGGCAGGACAAACGTGGGGGGACCCCCAGCCCTGAGCCCTGCAGGTGTTGGGGCAGTGCAAGCTGCACCGGTCTTGCCCAGGTGTCGGCAGGCCCAGACCCAGCAGCACTCCATGCCCCATCCCTGCCACGGGTCAGAGTCCTCGCACCCCAGCACAGCTGCCCAGATCCCACCAGTGCTCCCAGCCCCGCGGCAGCCAGAAGGAGCGGGGCAAACTCACGTAGGCGTCCAGCAGGTCAACGACATCCGCGCGCATCTTGCCGGCCAGGCGGATGCCGCGGCTGCAGAGGTCGCGGCGCCGGAGGGCAGCGGAGGGGCTGTCTGCGGCCGCCATGGTCCGGGCAGCTGTCACGGCCACCAGGCTCCGGGCGCAGCACCCGCCCGGCCCGGCGAGGACAATCCCTTGCTGAGCTGGTGCATTCCAGCCGGGAGCTCCGCTCACACGTCCGCTGGCCTGGCTCTCCCCCTCTTCCGTGCCTGGGGCCTGGCACCACGCTGCAAATTCCCGCCTCTGGGATCAACAGCGACAGATTATTTCCCTAATTCCCCCACGCATCGCTACTCCAAGTGCCTTGCCCAGAACTGTCTGGCCCGGCAGCAACAGGCTCCCAGCCCCGGCTGACCCACTCCTCCCTCCCAGCCACACAGTGAGATTAGCAGCACGCTAATCCCTCGGCTCATTCCAGAGCGCGGGAAACCACTGCCGGGAAGAGGTGAGCAAAGCCCGGACATTGCTCAACACCTCAGCCCGGGCAGCCGGCTGGGGCCTGAGCGGCCAAGCAATGCTCGAGGGCAGCCCCCAGGCTGGAGATCCTGCAGCAGCCCCAAGCCAAACTGCAACCCAAACCCTGGCAGAAAGATCTGTCCCAGATGCTTCTAACCCCCCTTTTCCAGAGGGGTCCTGCTCTAAAGAGGGGCTGCAGAGGGAAAGGTGTCCCAGCCACCCCAGGACAACACCGGCCACGCCACAGGTGAGCTGCACACACCAACACAAAAACAGCCCTTTGGGTTGGGTTGGTTTTTCCTCAGTATGTTTATTTTGGTTATGCATTACCCGGATCAAGAGGGAAAAAAAGCCCAGGAGTTGAAAAGCAGCTTCCCATGAACACCACAGTGTGCCTGGCTGGGGATCCCCATACGCCCAGCAGCCTCCTTGCCCCCCCGTGGCTACTGCAGAAGCTGCTGAGCTTGGGGAGCCCCTGGCCACGGCAGCCCCCAGCCCCAGTCCAGTGGCCCAGGGCCCCCAGAGTGCTGCCCGTGCCAAAGGGCCCTGTGCCCCCTCCGATCCCTCCCCAGGAGGAGAAAAAAAAAATAAATACAGGGGAAAAAAAATACAAAAAAGTTTATTGCAAACTACTACAATAATTTATTGAAGCAAACTGCATGCGAGTGAAGGAGAGACATCGAGGGGAGGAGGAGCTGCAGGAGGGCTGTGTCAGTTTTAGGGTTTCAGAGGGGCGTGGGAAGGGAGCTACACATCTCTCCTGCATCAGGGGTGAGCAGGCTGTGGTTAGAAGACAGACAGGCACCTGGCCACGGCCAGAAAAAGAAAAGGGAGAGCTACAAGAGGTGTCATGGAAGGACGAGGCAGGGAGCAGCAGGGATCAGAGGTGTCCAGGCCAGGAAGCAAAGGAAATGTTTGATTTTGCATCCCAGAAGTAGGGCCAGGGGCAAACCCTGCTCCGCTGGGGTGGATGTGGTACGAGGCAGCCTCCCCCTGCCCCCAGCCCCCAGCCCGGTGCCAAGTGCTGGGTCACCAGAGGTGAGCAAGCCCTTGGCCCAAAGGCCTTTTAGTGCCATCCCTCGAGCTTTCCTTTAGTGTTCTGTGCAAGGCTCTGCCCACCCCGCACCTCCCACGGGCACAGGGGCCAGAAGAGACACCGCTCCAGCAGCACAGAAGGACACAGCCAACCTGCCCCAAGAGCCACCAAGTGTCCCCTGAGAGAAGCCCTGCACGGCCGGGGGGGGGGGTGAAACCATCAGAGCTGGGCGTGAACTGCTGGCCTCAGCGTGCTGCCCCTCTCTAGTCTGCAAGGGGAGGGGACCAGCTGCCACCCGGAAAGTTTCCTGCTGGAAACCACACTAAAGCAATCCAAGCAAGACACTGGATCATCCCAACTGAAGGAACTGGTTTAGTTTAACACCATTCCACCAGGGGCCTGCCACCAGGTGAGCTGGGCCCTTAGTGAGGCAGGCTGCTGCCACAGCGTGAGGACGTGGGATGCCCACACTCAGGGCACGGGACACCCAACTGCTCAGCCTTGATCCGCCCCAACACCAGGAAATGCTTCGACTTGCTCTGACAAAGGTATCAGTGTAAGGGGGGAGGGAGGAGGGAGGGAGGGGGCAAACCAGGACAAATTGCCCAGGAAAAGCCAGCGTGTTTGGGCCACAGCTGGATTTCCAGGCATCACAGGGGACAGAGTGGGTGTTCAGAGTCAGTTTCCTGTTAATCCAATTAAATTCCACTTTTTATTGTGGTTTTCCAGACCCCAGGTACCCGATTTCAACAAGCTGCTGTGTGCTACAGACCAACTCAGCTGATCTTGTACTCAGACAAGATACTACAGCTCTGCTCCCAACCCCAGAAACCCAACCAAAAAACAAGCAAACAAACAAAAAACCAGGTTATTCTTCACCTCTTCCAAAACTGCTACGAATTCAAGGCCACTGAATCTCCACACAAAGTTTCAGAGAAGAGCAAAAAAAATCCAAGTCTCCATAGCAGACACATCTTATCCTATGTAAACTTTTCCAAGGGCTCAAAGCTGCCCTAACTACACCAGCAGGCAACACCTGACCCGCCACATTTCAGGGAAAGCTGGGGTGTCTGTGCAGAAGAGAGAAGCTTTCAGAACACAGCTACACAATACCCTCCCCCAAAAGGGGGGCAGGAAGAGAAGCTGACAGCCCCTTAGTCCCACATCAATCTATTGCCTTGGATAAACAAGCCTGAGAAAACCATATCCAGTCCCTGCTTAACTGTCTCTTTGTCTAAACCTGGAAAGGAGAGGCAGAGTCGGATGAGGAGCACCACATCCCCCAGCAGCAAGTAGCTCACAGCTGTCCCAAGTCACAAGAACAAGTTCCTGGCTAACAAAGTCCTTCCCCGAAAGGCTGGAGGCAAAACGGGCATTTAATGCAAGGAGCTCACCCGGAGCTGGGAGGGAGGGAGAGACAGCCCATCACTCACCTCATCCTCCTGCTAACACGCTGCTGCAGAGACTCCCACTGCACACAGGCTCTTCTCCAGGGGCTCTCCCTCTACTCTGGAAAAGCTGCGAGACACATCTGACTCCAGAGCGCTGCCTTCACCTCGGCTCTCCCAGCTGCTGGCACGATGGCACTGGAGCTCCCTGCACTGGTGCCTACTGGGAAACAGCCTGAACCCCTTCCACCCCCGCCCCCTAAGAACAGAACTAAAAAATACCGACCCTTTTTTAAACAATAAATAAGGAATCTTGTTACCACAACACAAAAACGAAGCATGTTCAAAGTGCAAATTACTGTCGTCAAACTGGGATGCTCCTCCTTGCCTCTCCCACGCAGGGCTCCTGTAGCCCCCGGGCCTCTCCAAGCAAACATGATCTACGAGCCAGGGCGTTCCCTCCCTCCACTTCCTGCCAGGGCTGGAGCAGGGGAGCGCGGTGGGAGCGGGATGTGCACTGCTGCTTCACAGCTCACCCTGCCGAGGGGCTAAAGTGCCAAACTCCCAGCCCCGGCAAGGAAGGAGGAGACTGCAAGGACCAGAGTGCAGTGGTGCATAGAAGTCGGGACCAGGGGCAGAGGGAGTCCTAAGGAAATTCTCCAGAGCATGTCCAACCCTTTTTAGTTTGCCAGTGGGGCCACGCCAAGGAGCCAGAAAGGCAACTGCTTTGGGCTAGAGCAAAGGGTTTCGGCAGTGCCCCCTCCCTTGGAGAAATCCGCCGCTCAATCCAACTTGCTCTGGCAATGGCAGCACGTGCCCCTTTCCACAAAGGGGCCGTGGGAGAGAGAAGTGGTTGGGAGAAAGAGGATGTGCTGTGATCCGCGCTGGAGGGGAGCAGACCCTTCAGTTATTTACTAGTATTGTAAGTTTTGTTTAACTTTTCTCTCTTTCAGTAAGTGCCTCCTCCTTCTTTTTCTTTCCTTTTCCTTTTAAATACAGAGTCCCAACTGTCCCAGCACCCAGGTGCTCCCCCACCACTAGGGTCCAGTGGAGTCTGAATCTTCAATGAGCACCTCCGTGCTGGCTCCCAGCATCTCTGTGTTCATGACCAGCCCCTCTGGGTTTGCGCTGCTGCCGCTGCCCACGAAGAGCTTGCCGTCAGCCACCAGGCTCACGCGCTCTGCCCCGCCACAGTAGGGCTTTGGCATCCCCTCCGGGCTCAGCAGCAGGCAATCTGCTGGGGGAGCACTGCCCAGAGGGTCAGGGAGCAGCGGGAGGCCCTGGCCATCTGTGGGCGGCACGATGGCCTCGGGATTAGTGCCCAGGATATCGGTGCTGGTGATCAGGGCACCTGCGTTGGCAGCCAGTGCTTCAGCAATGAGCACTTCGGGGTGACTCTTGGCTTTGTGGGCCACGACGCTGTCCTTCTTCTCGAATTTCTTGCCACAAATATTGCAGGAGAACTGGTAGAAGGAGTCTGCATCGTGCTTCTTCATATGCCAGTTGAGGGAAGCCTTCTGCCGGCAGGTGAATCCGCAGATCTCGCACCTGGGAGGGGACAACAAGGTCACAACAAAGGGACATCCACACACGCTGGTAGGGACAGTAGTAGCGAGGTGGCAGCCCAGGAAAACAGCAGGGGCTCGCTAATGTCACTGCAGCTCCAGCTCTGGTTTTATTTACTGAGGGCTTACATTCCCCAGATCCACACCAAGACACAGGCTCGAGGAGCAGGTGACACAAGTGCATGTTCAAAGAAAGCCGGGACACCAGAAACAGGCTCCAGTCCCGACTTCAGAGCTGCTCTGAAATGGGTGTTTTGGGGGTCCCTCAGAGCAGGAGGGCGAGGCATAGGCAGAGGTACTCACTGCAAGGGCTTCTCGCCCGTGTGGATCATCCGGTGCACCGCCAAGTTGTGGGAGCTCTTGAAAGCCCGGGCGCAGTACTCGCAGATGTAATCCCTTTGATCTGAAAGACAGCAGCAGTTGCAGCATTGCTCTCCCACAGACCTGCTCCCTTTCCCAACTCTCCGGTGGTGCAGGCAAAGCTGCCCAAGAAGGAGCAGAACTACAAGTTCTGGGAGAAGAAGGCATCCCACAACACACTGCAGCTGCCAATCTGGAGAGGCGAGGCATGATTAAGACTCTCCTAAGAGCTAATTATCCACTCTGACCAACACTGAAAGACTGGCAAATTGGGATAAATCAGACTTTATCTGTAGAGGTTTATTCCTCTACAGAGCCCCTGAGTGATGCTTGCCAGAAGGAGAATTAAAACCTCTGTAGTCTATTTCTTTCATTTACTTAAAAGATGGTAATCCAGAAGACAATAATACCCTGCTGCTGCAAATCTATGCCACCTGACTTGGCTTCACTCTCCCCAGAAGTCCCAGAGGCTTTTCCATTTTCCCCCCATCTGTTCACTGACCTGAAAAGGAGTTTGTATCTATTTTCCACCCCCCTCTACCTGTGTGATGTTTGGCATGCCGCAGGAGCTGCTTCTGGAGCCGGAAGAGCCGACCACAGGAGGGATGAGGACACACGTATTTTTTCTTCAGTAAGTGCTGATATTTTATGTGATGCTGGAAAGAAAGAGTGGAAGTTTGCAGACTGTACACGGCTGAGTGAACAGCTGAGGTTCACTCAAGTTTAGATTTCCACTGGAAAATAAAACACACATGGACATCCAGCAACCTGACAGACACTCACACACACAGCTACAACTGGCCACAATTAAGTCTTCCAAAACGACAGCATCAGGAAGGGGCATGAATGCCAGCGGAGGCTTAGCTGCCTGTTCCAAGCACCCCTTCCCTGCCCTCCCATGTGCCACAGAGGAAGTGAACACCTCTACCAACCTGCAGGTACCGCGGGTGAGCCAGGACTGTGCCGCAGCCTTCCATCTCACAGCGGACATACTGGATCGGAGGCTTCTTCCTGGGAAATCAGCAAGGAGAGGGGCAGAGTGCTTGGCTGCTTCTATGATCAGGTGATTCCATAGATAAAGATTCTAAATATATTTTATTTAGAATTACAATTCTCTGTGTCTGTGAGGGGCTGATGCCTCTGATGCCACAAATAACAAGTGCAAGCAGAGCAAAGAACTATTGCTCCAAAACCCCTGCCTGGGTCGTGACAGTGTTGCTGTCCAGGAGCCACCTCCTCTCCTGCCACTACTTGAGGGCTCTCCCTAGAGCTGGGAAAACCTCAGGAGATGTAGAATTCCCAGAACCTTATTGCTGAGCAATGCCATGGGAAGGATCAACTGAGAAGTGGGGAGGGGGCTGGTTCACTTGGAAGAAATCAAACCCACACCTACAGGGGAAGGAAAAGAGGGAAGACAAGACATGCTGCTATTTTTGTATTTTATTCCTTTTAAGGCAGAGAGATGGCTTTGGGACAATCCTTGTCTGCATGTAGGACACAAGGGAAGCAAGTCTGCAGAACAGAACTGGGTTGAGAGGATCACTTACCTTCTCTTGGGCAGCCTTGGGCTCTTGTCATCCTTTCTCCTCCTTCCCCTCCTGTAACAGGAATACAGAAACAGAACTGAGAGAAGCTTCTTTACATTAGCAGTGGGCAGAGACTTTGAAGTGTATGCTGTGTTGCCTCATTAACTGCATGGTCTAGAAAAAAAACTGAGTGCAAGTTGGAAACAGATTCAGAGGATGGAGAATTCCAGAGAAATAAATGCTTCATGCGGTTTGCTCTCTCAATCCTTCCCATTTCCTAATGCATTTTTCATAAACATGCAATTTTGCCAACACGGTCTAGAACCGACAGTGCACTCTATTTCCTCTGCTCTGCTGGGGAACATTCCACATCATGGGAAAACATCCATCTGCCTGATCAGGAAGAACGGGATTAATGATCCAGCAGCTATTTTACAGGCCTCTGAATTAGCCACAGCAGCTTCTGTACCTGTCAAGACAAAAATCTAGGCTCTCTCAGCAGACCTGTGCTCACATGTAAACTGCAGCCTCCCAAGCCACAGCTCTGCCCAGCTCTGCCTGCCTGAGCCCATTGCTGCAGGGACACTTGGAGCAGATTGATGGAAGTATTTTCTAGACGCTACTGAGACATCTGTATTGATGGCAAGCCAGGAACATGCTGAACACACACTCAGCATTCAAGCCAAGCCCTCAGAAGAGCCACAGGTTTTATTACGCACAAAAAGTAGTGTCTGATTCAAACAACAAAACCTCAAGCCTCAGAAAGCAGTCTTCAACAGACAAAAATGTTCTCAAAATATCAGCCTCCTCACTCCTCTCCACTGTGAATCAGCAGCAGCTCAGGAAAAGCAAGAGTAATTACACCACCAGTGTGCAGCAGGTCAGCAGAGGGAGCCCGGGCCGTTCCAACCACTCAGAGAGGAGCTGAGGTACAAAACCAGCTCCTTTTTCTTTTTTTCCCCTCACATTATCCCAAAGAATGGCTCTGACACAGTCACATAAACCAATCTCCCTCTGTTGCCAGGAGGAAAGCTTCAGCCATGAGTTCCAGTGACAGCACACCTGAAGGTGTCGAGCCACTGGCGACTGACAGGGTGGCAAAAGTTTGTCGTTTTACTTCTCAAAAGCAGGGGGAAAACAGCTGATTTTCCTGAGCGCTGGTGAAGTCCCAACTGTACAAAAAGGACACTTACCACACACACAAGGTGTTCCAGGGACAAGATACCCCAGTGTCTGCCCCCAGCACACAGCAGGAACACTGCCCTCTCCCACTGGCTTTCGGGATCCACTTGAGGCATCACAACGAACCCATTGTAAGGACACCCTGAAGTATTTCCCCCTGTGTGGTCACACCCAGGGAGGCTGACTAACCATAGGATGATGAAAAACTCCTCCACTTAAGCCAAACTCTGATTTTTTTGTGGCTTAACACAGGCAAGATGTGAGGGCACAGGATAAACAGTTCTGCCCCATCAGCTCTCAGGCCCAGAGGAGGAGGAGGAGGGCGGGGGGAAACCAACAACAATTAAACACTGTTGTACACCAGCGAGAATGCAGAACACACAGCACACACTGGCATGTGTAACTGCAGAGTTTACTCACTTCCTTGGTGGTTCTTCATCCTCCTGAAACTCATTCTCTTCTTTCACTTCGACTTTAATCTCTTTCTGCCTTTCTTTTTCCTCCTTCCCCTTGCTAGCTTTTCTCCTTTGCTTTGGTGCTTCCCTATAAAGACACAAACACAACACATTACCCCAATGCTCTTCCCACTGCCTGCTTTTTACAGAGATTTAAACAAAAACTGGAGCCAAGTTCAGGTCTATTCTTCAATTCACACTTTCAAGCAGAAGTAAGAACCAGGCTTAAGGAAGCACCCAGAAGCCAGCAAGGCTCTAAAGGCTGCAGTCCCTGAGAGAAGAACAGTTCTGGCCAACGCAGGCAGAGTTTAGAACCATTCCACCAGATCAACTAGCACAGGTGCTTTGGGGCATATTAAGCTAATTCAGGTAACGTGCCCATTTTATTTTGGTCTAAACCCCCAGTAAATACATAATCCAATATACTTCTCTAGATGGGGCTTGTAGGTCTCATCTCTGGGATCATCTTTGAAGGGAACTTCTTCCTCACTGATGAGCATCTCCTCATCATCATCACTGCTGGGAGAAAAGGAGAAGAAAGGACTTTGGCAGCAACAGCTTGGCCACTACTGCAAGAATGTCTGCGCACCCTCCCCCAGGATGGGAAAGACACTATTACACAGCACTTCCTCATCCAGCAGGACTGGGGAAAGGTAACAGCTCGCACTGACCAAGGAGCACAGCGACAACCAAAACAGGCCAGGCAGAGCAGTGTCCTCTCCTGAACCCACCCACCCACAGCAACAAAGCCACCAGGTGGAATGCCCAGGCCAAATCTTGCTATCAATTTTTCCACAGTATCTCCTGACACCTGCAGTGCACACTGGAAATGCAAAGGCCTTGGACCAAGTGAGACAGAGCTACTGTCAGTCCCACAGAACATTTCACACAAGCATTTATTTTCAAGCAATTCAGGCCCACCTTGAGACACCGAATAGGAAGAAACACCACAAAATAACGTGTCCTACCTGACTCCATCTGGAGACTGATGCTCTTCTGTGACCACTGAAAGGAAAAGTCACCATTAGGTTTCAAAGTGTGTTCGCTGCAGTGAGCTCATCTGTCTCACGGTACCTCCGTCGACATTCAGAGCCGGGAGTGCTGGTGGCAGAAGGTACCCGTGACAAGCAGCACCATGCCAGCACAGCCACACGCCCAGAGTGACACCCACAGCTGGCTCCCTGACCATCCCCAGGCCTTCCATGCCACGTACCGTACTCCAGCTGGTCGGCGTTGGGCTCCGACTTGCAGATGAGCTGCAGGGAGCTCGCCTTGGATCTGGAGGCGCGGGAATTCTCGGAGTCGCGCTGGCGAGCAGCGGCCGCCGTCCGGCTGCTGCGCCAGCTCCGGCTGGGCCGGGCCGTGCCCACGGGAGAGCCATGGCTGAGCACGCTGGACACCTCCTCCTCTTCCTTCTCTTCTTTGGGAGCTGAAACAGCCATTGCAGTCTCTTTCATCACAGTACAAAATGCCTAAATCCCACCATTAAATCACAGCGGCCCCCGCTCACTGTGGGAACCTGCTCAGCCCTCTCTGCTGAGCCAGGACACTCCCCAGGCCCTCACCTCAGCAAATCTTCCCTTAAAACTCTCCTCACATTCCCTCTAAGGAAAGACACTAATATTTAAAAGCAGCTTATATTTTCCCTCGGATAAAGGCTTCTACGACGATGATTTGCTGGCTCTAAGCACAACAAAAGAGACACTCATAAAGCTCTGCAAGTGCTTTATGAAAGGCCAGCTTCAAAGTTGGGCCATGTGAAAAGTCATGTTTAGAGAATCCCCCAAACATATACTTCACTGGAATTGTACACCTGGCAATATCCCTGAGGGCTCTGAGCCGGACGTTTCTGGTTCTGTGCTAGAGCAAAAAGCATCACATCACGCTCTTAGCCTGAGGTCTCCACACTTATTTACAGCTGGTACAGGTGGTTTCCTTTTGGTTCATGGCTGGTCTCCAAACATGCTTTGGCAAGATAACAGAACTGGCTGAAATGTCTTGTGAGCAAGTTAATCCCTTAAAAACTAAAATTCCCAAGTACAGTTCATTTGAGCTCACTTTTTGGTGCTTGCTCTGACACTGGGCCTTCACGAATTCAATGCCTTTTGAAATGTTACAGACGATCACAGAATGGTTTGGGTTGGAAGGGACCTTAAATCTCATCTCATCCCAACCCCTGCCATGGGCAGCGACACCTTCCACTAGTTCAGGTTGCTTCAAGCCCTGTCCAATCTGGCCTTGGGTGGGGTGGGACATCCACAGCTTCTCTGATCACTCCCAGCCTGCAATCTCCAGTTTTGCATCAAGCCTTCTGAACCGAATGATCCTTTTTCTCCTAGCATGTAGTTTGCCTTGCATTACTTGCTGTCTGATCCTTGATTAACAGGGTGAGAATAAGCAACATTTGGCTGGAAAAGTCTGACTGGAATCCTGGTATTACATTGTGTTGTAAACCATCAAACTGATGTCTTGCATGTATAAACCTCACCATCAGAGCATGAACTGCACCTTCTTGGCTTTCTTTAGCAGACCTCAAGGTGACTGCTGCATGTTCTCAGTCCTCATGGTGAACATCTCAGGTTTTTGAATGCTAAATCAAACCCAAAGACACTTGAAACCATCCTCTAGAAATTCCCCCCTCAACCATTGCCGTGTTGCCAGGGATAGCACACAGTGCTGCTCTGGAACAGCTGTATTCCCTTGGAAGCTCAGGCATTCACCTGATTACTTATCATTTTAAAAATCAGGCTCACAGAGCTGAAGCAGACCTGCCTCAGAACACACCTGGAGAGAGCACACCCCTCACCCAGCAGCTCTGCTTCGTTCCTCTGAAGCGAAGGTCTTGGATAAGCCTTCTCCCAGGATTTCTCCTTCCTACTTCCTCTGCCACACCACAGCTGTCTAACAGATTCAGGGCATTTTCACATGCTGGGAATACCCAGGTACCTCCCAAACCCCATCCTTAGGAGATGTATCAAGTATTTACTTCGCAGCAGAACTCACAGAGTGGTACAGAGCTATGAGCTGAAAAACCTTCCAATTCTAGACCCTCCCAACATGGTCCCTGGTTCCTATCCAAGGGTCAGAGCTGCACCAGGAAACTTCTGTCTGTCAAGTGTTCAGCTGCAGGAATAGCTGGAATCAGCAATCACCAAGGCTTTGCCCAAAAGACAGCAAGTCCTAGATTTAGAATAAATTTTTGTCTCTTTTTCCTTCACAAAAAGTAGATTAAAAATTGTGAGTGAACGCCAGTCCCTGGGAGAAGGGACAAGTAAAGGAAACCTGGAAGGACACTAGCAGTGAAGTTGTGGCTTTGTTTAGGCAACCAAAGGACAAGACTCTGAGCACTGCTCTGCTTTTCAACAGAGCTGAACTTTGATTGATAAGGCATTTGAAAGCATATTACTGACCCTGTAGAGAATATCAGAAAATACCCATGTGCAATTAAGTGAAAGGAAAATGAACTACTAATTGCTAAGTTAAAAAGCTGCTATGAAAATAAATGCACCACAACATATGAACACCTCTGAGATTTAAGGCAGCAACCACTCAACAGGTAAGGCAGCAAACACCTGGTTTTATAATGGCATGGACAAAAACGAAACTCAGGAAAAATATCCAAGTGCAAAGCTCCATCCAAAGGGCTCTTCCCCACCAGAGCACTGTGAAACTGTACAGATCGGACACAGGAAAACCCTTGGAAGGTTCAGGCAGTCTGAGCTATTTAAATTCAGTGCATTTTTATAAGGTTTGGTTTTAAGTAATGACATTTCTCTCTCCAAGCACTGACAAAACCTTAAGAGAAAGCAGTCACTCCCAAAAGGAGCATGAAGCATTAAGAATAAAACATTTAGGTATAATATGAGTCCTCTCTGTACAAACCCATTTAGTACTACCTGAGTCTCAAAGTTTTCCACTTTTTTTAAAATCTGCCAAACCTAACTGTTTTCTTAGCAAAACCCCTGGATTTGAGAACGGGCTTCCAGGGAGGTGATTCTCCTGACTAAAATGAAAATTATTCCCAAAAGGATACAGAGCGCTGTGGGAAGTCAGACGTGAATTCTGCTACACAGTGACTGTAGCTACACGAATTCATCTGTAAACTGAGATTAAACGTTCTACTTATGCATTCAATATTCCTGCAGGCAAACGTTGGGAAATCCTGCGACTGCATGACTAAGCAGGCGGCAGGGAATAGCCAGGGAACACGGGCTGACACTGCAGCTGCCCCTGTGCACGCCGCTGTGGTGACAGTCACACTCGGGCTGTGACACAACACACACCTTCGGCTCTCATCTCCCTCTAATCTCCCCGTCAGACCTGCACAGCCAGAACTCCCAAGGGGATGCTGGAGAAGCCTGATCCCATGGCTCTGTACCATGGCTGTCCCAGGGAGTATTCCAAACTGGATTTAGCAGTTGACAGTAAAGGCAATACTGCAATGCAAAAAGAATCAATTCCATATCAGGGAACACTAGCACAGAATTCCAAGCCTTCACCAGAACCACTTAGCACCTTATCCCAGCTCCATCCAGGGTGAAAGGACAAATGGGATTGTGCCTTCCAGGCTCACAGGGGACTCCTGGCTACCAAAGACCCTGTGGTGCAAGGAAAGCTGCTGCTTGCTTAGGCTGGTCTGGCTCCCTCAAAAACTTCTGTAAAAGCCCAGGAAGAGGAGCAGGGAGAAGCTCCTCTCCTGCTCCTGCTCAACCTGCCCAAGGAAGACACTCCTCGGCCTGTTCCCAGGTCCTCCCCAGCCAGCACAAGGTGCACAAGGGCTCCATCCAGTGTGCAGCCAAAACACAGGAGTGCAGCTTCCTCACTTCTGTAAATTAAAAAACAAACCAGAAACAAACAACCCCCGCCCCCCACGGCACAGATTTCCTCTGGCCCAGAAGAAGCCAGCACTTCCCAGTGCCAATTTCCACGCAACTATTCCTACCAGCATTTTAGCTGCAAATCTAATCAGGGAAAAAAAAAGAGCCCCAGAAGTTTAACACTTGTTCTACTCCCACCTTCAAGCACAGCTGAAACTCTCAGAGCCCAAGTTAAAGGCCAGAATGACTCCAGTGCAGAGAGCCCCCACACCTGGGAATTTCAGACTGACAACTTTCACTTCCTGGGGTAAAAATGGGAATATTTTGCCCATTTTCTACCACTACCAATAAGTATCTCTCCTTAAACCAAAAAACCAAGCATGATCATTAAAGTCTTAACTCTATGCACATACGAAGCTTAACTTTTTTACACATTGCAGCAACTGTGCTTTGACATAAAAGGCTGAAGCTCTGACATTACGCTGCCCACCCTTTACACAGAGAGAGATAAACACACACAAGCAGGATCTGGGCTCAACACACAGAGGTTAATTCTGCTTCAGTCTGTAAAAACACACCTTGCCAGCTGGAACTGTGAGGGATTTCCACACCCCATTGGAAAAAAGACTTGTAGGAGGAAAGCTAAAGAGTTACCAAAACACGAGAATAGCAGCAGCCTCTGAGACACAACTGCTGGCAAACAAACTCAGACAGCTCCAGCAGAAAGGGGAATTCATCTGCACAGGTGTGTGACCTCCTTTCCTCAGTGCTCCATTCTGCCACAATTCTCTGGTGCCAGATCAGAAACAACACTACACAAAGCCCTTCCCTTGGACTTGTTTCAGAAGTCATCACTGGGTAAGGAGCAAAGCCCTCTAAGTTTTTTTTTTTTGCTTTTTGGGTTTTTTTGGTTGGCTGGTTGGTTTTTTTAACAAGAAATTGTAAAAGAGATGCACAAAGTTCACAGTTTGCACTGGAAAACAAAAGTTCTGCTCCAGGTCGCAGATCCCCACAGCTGGGGCTTTTGTGTTCAGACCCTCCTCACACCCCCAGTTCCGAAAAATTTTCTCTTTCACCCCTGGAGACATCTGCATAAAAAATCCATAATCCACTAAAGCTAGAAAAGAACAAGTGTGTATATCTGAATACTCTGATTTCCACACAACTTTCCCAGGTCTCTCAAGGATCTACACCTATATTTCTGAGCACAGAACAGAAGTGAACCCAGGATTTGCCAACTACTTGGGACTGCTGTGCAACAAGAGCTGCCAAACCATGGAGCAGCCCAGCCTCACGCTCCAACAGCCACGGAAAACCCGAGTGCTTTTTGGGACAGAAAGATTTTGCAGGTTGGGCACGTGCCAACAGCAGCAGCAGCAGCTTATCACAGCTCTACAGTCTTGAGAGAGACTCGGAAAGAAACTGCACATCATCCAGCACCAAAACATTCTTTAAAAGGAAGATCCAAAAGGAGGACTGGGCTAAGCCGTGGGACAACCCAGACTTTCTAGATGGAACACAACACCAGGAGTGAGTAATTCAGCTCTTACCTTTACCAGCGACTTTATCTGCGCACCTGAAAAAACACAAAAGCAAGTGTAAGAGCCAGATCCTATGGGATGAGGGCAGCAACAAGGAACTGAATGACGTGGAGATCAGCCCCAATTCCCCAAAGTCCCGGTGCCTCTCTATTAGATCATTGTTTTCAACCCTTCATGCCAAGGTGGATTGTTTCAGCTGCAGGAAGCTGAGCGGAACTATAGGAATATCCAGCAGCAAAGGCCCAGCCCGACCGAGGACAGCTATGACCGATTCAGGGGGATTTTGTGCTTAGTGTGCTTTGGAAGGGCAGAGTAGCTGCACTTCCAAAGGCTCCGGTGTCCTGCCCAGGATCGAAGGTGCAACAAATGCAGCATCTCCTCCCGGGAAGGTGGGTCCCACCGCCTCCCTCACCCAGACCTTCGGCAGATGGGCCCAGACCGCGCTGGCGCCGCGGGGCACCGGGACAGCGGCCGCTGCCCGAGGGCGCTGCGCAGCCAGCGATTCCCGGGACACTGCCCTTCCTGGGAAGGGACCGGCGGGGCCGGCCCAGCCCGGCCGGAACAAAGGGGCGGCG
>VZTG01003282.1:14428-37082 GCA_013397845.1 Melanocharis versteri | reverse complement strand
GCTCCGCAGTCCTTCCCAAGGCTCCGCAGTCCTTCCCAAAGCTCCTCAGTCCTTCCCAAAGCTCCTCAGTCCTTCCCAAGGCTCCTCAGTCCTTCCCAAGGCTCCTCAGTCCCTTCCCAAGGCTCCGCAGTCCTTCCCAAAGCTCCGCAGTCCTTCCCAAAGCTCCTCAGTCCTTCCCAAAGCTCTGTCCGGGATTGCTGCTGACCCCTGGTGGGAGCTGCTCCGCGGAGCCTCTGCCTGCACTGCCCGGCTGTGTGCAGGAGCAGGATCCAGCACAGTTCACCTCTCACCCCACAGCGTCTGGTTCAGCTGGGTTTTCACTGCTTCACCTGCCAGGAGCTGTTGTAGCAACAGGCCAAGAGTTTGTGTTGCCGGCAGGTTGTGGCACCTCACCTGAGCAAACAGCCTGAAGTTTTGGTGCTTCTTTCAGCAGATCTTTGCCTCTGTGGGTCCCCTCACTGCACCCTGAGCTAAAGCAGGAGCCACCAGGATAACCTAGGGAGTCTGAGTGTCTCTCTGGGGGTTCAGGAGACTCGTTCAGTGGTTGAGGATGCGCTGCCAGGCTCAGGGGAGGGACATCCTTCCAGCATGGGGGGGCTGGAGCTCCAGGCGGTTCTGGAAACATCTGTCACACCCTCTCTGGGGTCTCTTCCGTGCCCACAAAAACACAGGAGCAGTTTCTGTGCTGGGAACACTGCAGTGGTGCCCAGGCCTCAGCTGAAGGGATGAACAGTTTGTTTCTCTTGTTGCAGGAAGGTGCTTTTGCCCTTGTGTTTAAGAGTGTTCATTACCCTGGGCAGGCGGTCGGTACCAGGTGAGTGTTGTCGTGGGAAGGAACATTCTTGCACCCTGTCTGCCACTTGTTTTTGTACCCTCAATTAGAAGGCAGAGTAGAGATCATCCCCATCACACTGTATGTGCTGGGGGGAGGGTGGTTGTTGTTTTTAATTTCCTTTCTCTTGTTTTCCGTCTATCGTAACAGAAAGTTCCCAGAAATATTTTGGAAATTTCTTATTTCCTGGTCTGGAACAGCTTGGTTTTGGTATCCTCTGGTTATGATCTGAAAGGAGATGATTTTACCTTTTCCTTTGTGCTTGCCCTTGTGGCAGCCCTTGGACAAGTCCCCCGTTTGGCCTGGAATTTGGGCCAGCCTCATGTTCAGGTTTTCTATCCCACTCTTAAACGCCAGCATCGTTTGGGGTGGTTTCACTCTTTGTGTGCCTACACAGGGGTTGGATTTCAGTGCCAAAACCTGTTTGGAGGTGTGTACAGTGAGGAACTGTCCCTGCTTCAGGTGTGCAGTGATGACTCTCGGGAATTTTGTCTGGCCCTGGTGCAGGTTCCTCACGTCCTCGTGTTCTTTGTGCCGTGGTTATTTCTGTGTCTGCACGCTGTGTTTGCAGCAGCAGCTGCTCTGGGAGGCTCTGGCTGTGCCCTGGCACAGCTGAGCTGCTGCTGGGGTGCAGAACCCCTGGGTGGGGCCTGGGGCTGTCCCCAGGTGCTGGGGGTGTCCCCAGGTGCTGAGGGTGTCCCCAGGTGCTGAGGCTGTCCCCAGGTGCTGGGGGTGTCCCCAGGTGCTGAGGGTGTCCCCAGGTGCTGGGGCTGTCCCCAGGTGCTGAGGGTGTCCCCAGGTGCTGGGGGTGTCCCCAGGTGCTGGGGGTGCCCCCAGGTGCTGGGAGTGTCCCCGGGTGCTGGGGGTGCCCCCAGGTGCTGAGGGTGTCCCCAGGTGCTGGGGCTGTCCCCAGGTGCTGGGGGTGTCCCCAGGTGCTGGGGCTGTCCCCAGGTGCTGAGGCTGTCCCCGTGTCCCCGCAGGCGTGGCAGCCCCCTGCTCATCGGCGTGCGCAGCGAGCACAAGCTCTCCACCGACCACATCCCCATCCTGTACCGCACAGGTGAGTGGGGAGCAGCTGCCCCCCTGCTCCAGGGCACGGGGGCACACGGCTGTGTGCTCTGGGATACAGGCTTCAGCTTCAAATTGTACATGAAACCATTATTATTTCTTAAAGCAGGTTTTTAACCACGTGCTCTACCCACCGTATGCCTCAGGTTGGCCTCTAGTGGATAACAAAGCTTTATTTATATTTATTGTATAGATCGATTGTATATAAAGCTATTATAAGTACATTTATTTTATAAATTATATAAATCAAAGCTTTAATGTCCAGACATTGCAAGGAAAATACATCTTAATATAGTAGAATAAAGTATAGTCCTGGAGTGGTTTGGGTTGGAAGGGTCCTTAAAGCCCATCTCGTTCCATGGGCAGGGACCCCTCCCTCTGTCCCAGGGTGCTCCAAGCCCTGTCCAGCCTGGCCTTGGACACTCTCAGGGATGTTGGAATAGTTCAGTGTAATAAATTAAACAGTACAGTTAAACTCAAGCCTCTGTTCTGCGTGTGGCACGTTGGCATTTGTGAAGCTGGTGGTTTTCAAGAACGAAGATGAGAGAGCTTTGCAGGCTGGGGGCTTGGCACTGGCCCAGGCTTTGCCCCCTGGCACTGTCCCAGACTTTTCCCCCTGGCACTGGCCCAGGCTTTGCCCCCTGGCACTGTCCAGACCTTGCCCCTGCCACCCCACATCATTTTTAGAAGCTGTTACCTTTTGGGGGACAGTGTCTGTTTATGTTGTCTGTCCATCCTGCTCTCACACGTGTTCTGCCACCACAGACACCCTTGAAAATGAAAAGTGATTTAGAATGACCCTGTTATTCACTGTTGTCAGAGGGGTCTGGACCTGTTCAGTCCCTGGGACCCAGAGTTGTGTTCTGAGCCGTGCAGGGATCCAAGGAATTGCTCTCCTGTCTTGCTGCTTCCTAACAGTAGCTACTGATCCCCTTCTGCAGGAGCCAGTCCCAGGACCTTTGCCTTTTGTTGGATAAATAGCAGTAACATTAATGTATTTATGTAACGCTGTATTTTTTTACTGATTGTCTCAAGTTCGGTTTGTTTTTTTTTTCCAATTGCACTTTCAGCCGTACAGTCTATGGATCATTCTTTTGATGGAATATCCATAAAAATGGAGGAAGGTGCCTACCAGAGAAAAGCTAATACTTGAAATTTCAGACAAATCCTCCAGTTCCTTAGGAGAGGAATCATAAATGGGACCAAGATGCATTGTCGTTTTAATATGTGGTTATTGCTTTCCGTGCAGTGTAGTGAAACAAGTGGGAGAATCAAAATTCCTCCTTGATCAGAAACACCACGAGCAACACACAGGAAAATCCACCCATCCCATTTCAAATACTGGGACATAATGCCCAGCAGATGTGCAAAACTGATGACAGTGCAGCTTGTACTGAGTGTTCCTGCAGCTCTGGCTTCAGAAAGAAACAGTGAATTACCTTAAAAATGAGCCCCACCAAAGCAGGAGGCTGCTAATAATCCTAATGCAGGCATTGCCCAAAATTCCTCCTGGAGCTGTGTCCTCCCCCTGACCATGGTGTGTCTGAGCTGCAGCCCCTGGTGGCTGGCCTGAGGCTGGGACTTCCTCCCCCTGTTCATTTATCAGGGGAAACCATCTGTTACTCACTTGAAGGGCTTCAGAGGCCAGCCCATCACATGATGGGATGGACCAAGCTCCCATCTGAGGCAGGAGAGCCCTTTCCTGTGAGGGGGAGGATCTGGTTCTTGGTGACTGTAAATGGAGGGGATTCCACCCTCAGCAGAGGCTCAGTGGCCTCGGGCACTCCCTGGGTGAAATATCTGAGGTCTCTCCTGCTGGAGGAGAAGCAGACCTGGGTTTGTTGAGAGGTGACCTCTGCCAGGAGCTGCTTTGCCTGACTCCAAACATCAGGTGAGATTTTGTTTTTTTTTCCCAGTGAATCTCTCCCTGTATAAAGCGTTTGAAGTAAAATTCTGTAGCCAGCTGAGTTCCCAGGGGCTCAGAGGACCCGAGTCCCTGAGCTCTCAGAGGCACTGAGGCTTTTCTGAGAAACTGCCCCCCTGCCCATTTTTACTGTACCTGGGCTAATTCTCCATTCTTTGGTGCAGAAGGGAAGAGATTAAGAGATTCCTTCTGTGTTGCTTCTAAATTGTAGTAAATGAGGGGTCGGTGCTGTAGAGCCACAGTCAGATTATCTGTGGATAAATGGACAAATCCACAGATAAAATGAAACCCATAATGGCTGATAGTGCTCACTGTAAGTCCCCACCCAGCCTTGGTGGCTGCACACGCAGTGCACGTGTGTGTGCACAATAAACACCCTCCAGGGCACAGCCTGTAACGCAGGAAAGCAATGCAGCATAATAAAGCCAGTGCAGGGAAACGCTGTATTTTGAGAAACCAAATTTGCATGTTCTGATCGGGTCTGGGTGCTTCTGTTGGAGAGTGGCCACTAACAGCTCTGCTCTGTCCTTTCTCAACACCAAATCAGTCTGTCCTGTCTCAACTCAACAGCAAAGACGTTGTTTTCCTCATTTACTGACTCGATAACTGAACTGGAAGGCTCTAAATCACTGGCTGAGTGGACCTTTTTCACTGAGTATCAACATGAAAGCAGTATTTTTCCTTCACATTTTTGTCTGCAGAAGTGTAAATCGGAGCACCACGAGCTCTGCTTGCATCACTGAATCAGATCAGTGTCTAGTAGGTGAAACAACATCAGGATTACGGAATAAATATAGAATGGAGTAACTTCAGTGCTATTGTTCTTCAGCAATAGTCCCATTTTGGGAGATAAGCTGATTAATCCACCCCCACCCTCCCCATACCCTGCACAATGACTGGCAAATAATTTTGCTCGAGGCTGGTGCTGAGCAGTAGGTGTTGGGTGCCTCATCTGCATCCCTGATGAGCTTCACCACTGAGAAGCAGTTTGGAGGAGGAGGAGGAGGATGAGACAGTATTGGGAATTGCCAGAGCACTCCAGAGGGGATCCTTGGTGAAACACTGAACTTTCGGGACAGGTTTTTCCAAAGCTGCCTCTCAGCCCTGTGTCCCCCAGCACCCCTGGCAGCAGCACAGGTCTGATTTTCTGATCAGGACGAGGTGGTTGTGTTTGGTAGTGCAGGAGCAACGCCGAGCTCTTAATCCTGGATTTCCTGAGCTGCGTCTGACCAGTGAGCTCAGCCTGACAGAAATAGGTTTGGGTTCCACCTGCGCTGCTCGGGGAGCAGGGCAGGCACACAGGTGGCAGCTCTGAAAGGATTTCCCCCGTGCTGAGAGTAACAGACAGAGAAAGAGCAATGCTGCTCCCTTTCTGGGGGCTCAGGAGAGTCTCACCAGAGAGGAACATGGAGAAACCTAAACTGATCAGCAGGGCAGGTTTATTGGAGAAATGTGGCTGCTCAGAAAGCATCTTGAATTCTCTGCTAGTGGAGCCACACAAAAAAATTTGGATTTTTTTTCCTGGTATTTTCCTCTAAACTTCAAACTGCACTAGCAATACACTTACAGACTTAACTGAAAAGCACATAAAACTCCTGCAAGCAAACTGAGAATGGGCACGACAGCACAAGTGCTGCTGTTCCATCTGCTGTGCCCACCTGCAGGCATGAAAATAGTGCTTCATGTTGGTACCGTGCCTTGGGGCCTCTGCTGGGTGTCACCTGTGCTCAGGTGTGTCACCTGGGCAGCCCCTGACCCTCCTGTCCCCTAGGGAAAGACAAGAAGGGGAGCTGCAACCTGTCCCGAGTGGACAGCACCACCTGCCTCTTCCCCGTGGAGGAGAAAGCTGTGGAATATTACTTTGCTTCTGATGCCAGGTAGGGTTTTCCAGCATCTCTGGTGTTTGTAGAAATCTCCTGTTTAAAGCTCTCTCGGGCAGATGGGGAGGCTGTGGTTTCTTTGTGAATAAAGTAAATGACGTGCGCGTGGCCGTTACTTTATAAATACCAAACCAGAGTTCCTGCTCAAGGAATGAACACTGGCCTTGGAATAGGGTGCTGCCCTTCTTCAGGCTCCTCTGGTGGTAGGATTTTTCCAGTGGTAGGAAACCTGAGAGAGTACTGACCTAAATTAGCGGGACAGATGCTAATTATGAGGAGGATTGTGTTGATTCCCCAGGGATCTCTGCTCACATGCAATTCCTTCATCATCAAAGGTGGCATCTTGTAGTCCCAGAGGAGTGAGCAGAGACCAACTTGGCAGCAGCCTTAGCAGAGTGTTTGGGATGCTCTGGTTCAAGAGAAAAGAGCGCCTGCTCCAGGAATGTGAAAATACTGCTGTGGTTGACTTCTGCAGCTCTTTCCACCAGAGATTTGTGGAGAGTCTCAGGACAGCCTGATGTGTTCTGGTTTTAGAGCTTTTCAGGGACACTCGAGGGAGTGCTGGGATGCAGATCTCAGGTGCTTAGCAGGGGACAAAGCTGTCCCTGGTTTTACAGATGAGCAGAGAGAGATACAGGGAGGGACAGTGGAAAAACCAAGGAAGGAACCTGTTCTGTGTTTGAGCAGCCCTGTGTGCCAGGGCAGATCCCTGCCCTCCTGAGCTCAGAGCTCCAGACAGATCCCATTGCTGTTTTGTCTGAGAAACTCAGAGCTTCTCCTTAGAGCAGGCGCTGAAATTAATAATGAGCTGGGTGGAGAAAACGCAGTTCCACTGGCAGGGTGGAAAGGCACTTCACAGGAACGGCCCGATTTTGAAAGCCGAGGAAATTCCTCGACTCCGGAGCCACGTGTGGGGCGGCAGGAAGGGCTGCAGCCCCCCGAGCAGGGTGTGATGTCCCCTGTGTCCCCACAGTGCTGTCATCGAGCACACCAACCGTGTGATCTTCCTGGAGGATGACGACGTGGCGGCCGTGGTGGACGGGCGTCTGTCCATCCACCGCATCAAGCGCACGGCCGGCGACCACCCGGGCCGGGCCGTGCAGACCCTGCAGATGGAGCTGCAGCAGATCATGAAGGGTGAGAGCTGCTGCGGAGGGGCCCCTCGGGGTGGGGAGGGCTGGAGGTCGCCCGGTGCTGTCCCTGTGCCCGGCGGTGGCAGCCCCTGCTCAGTCCAGCCCGGAGCATCTCCGAGGACAGAAATCCCACAGCCTGGTCTGGTGCTGTACCACCCTCACGGGGGAAAAGTCCTTACGTGTCGTGGGGCTTTCCCTCTAGCTGCTGACACCTCGCTGAGGAGAACTGTGGGGCTGAGGATTTTGCCTCCTGCTTGGAGCCATCTGGTTTTTCCAAGAGTGATCCCTCACAAGCTTGCCAGTCTGGATCTGCCCTTCACTGACACCTTCCAGAAACTTCAATCAAGCTCTCATCATGAGCTGATGTTTTGGCAGGAAAAGAAGGATCAGTTTGATAATCTTTGGCTGGTCCAAGCTTTTCCCTACATACACAGGAAAAATGGCAATTACCAATAGGTAATTTAAAATTTAAGTTACCAGGAGGTGAAGTGTTCTAATTTGTTTTCTTTCTTCATAGGTAACTTCAGCTCCTTCATGCAGAAGGAAATTTTTGAGCAGCCAGAATCTGTTGTTAATACGATGAGAGGAAGGGTCAACTTTGATGACTACACTGGTAATTGAGCTTGAGCCTCCCTCACTCCTGACAGCTCAGTATCCAGCAGTTACTCACGGTGGTTACAGGGGAGGAAGTGCGTGATGCAGTGGGAGATGAAAACCTTGCTGGTGTGAGATGAAGTGTGTGTCAGAGTGCCTCCAGAATGCCACTGCTGGTGGCAAGATCCCATTTTATGATGGTTTTTGGCACAGTGGGTGATGGAGATGGTGGCACGCTGTTGGCACCAGGGATACTGAGAGTTTCTCCTACCTGGCCACCCTGATTTTCCTCTCTGATCTTGCTCCCAGTGAACCTGGGTGGGCTGAAGGACCACATCAAGGAGATCCAGAGGTGTCGGCGTTTGATCCTCATCGCCTGTGGCACGAGTTACCACGCAGGAGTGGCAGTGAGTGCTGGGCTCTGGGGCCTGGGCTGGGCTCAGGGCCAGAACCACGGGCTGGGGTGGGCTGCAGGGACCTCAAAGCCCGTCCAGTGCCACCCCTGCCATGGGCAGGGACAGTTTTCAGTGTCCCAAGGTGCTCCAAGCCCCAGTGTCCAGCCTGGCCTTGGACACTGCCAGGGATCCAGGGAAGCCACAGCTGCTCTGGGCACCCTGTGCCAGGGCCTCCCCACCCTCCAGGGAAGAGTTTAGTCCTAATAATCTAATCTAAATCCACCCTTTTTCAGTTTAAACCCATTCCCCTGTGTCCTGTCCCTCCAGCCCTTGTCCCCAGTCCCTCTCCAGCTCTCTTGGAGCTCCTTTAGGCCCTGGAAGAGGCTCTGAGGTCTCCCTGGAGAGCATAATGGAGTGTGCCAAGCAGATTAAGGATTGATTTCAGGTTAGGGATTGATTCTCAACCTTAATCAGGTTAAGAGTAAGCAAATGCACACAGGTGAATGAATGAGGACCCTTGTGAAAGCTGCAAACACCAGACTTGCAGTTCACAGCAGCAGCAGGAGGAAATAAAAGCTGATGAACCTGAACTTAGGGAAGTGTTTCCTGTGACTTCCATGGTTCTGGAAGGCTTTGGAAAACAAAGCTGCTCTGTTGTAAAGGGCAGCTGGCAGGGGAGGGATGATCAGGAGCAGCAAGGCAGGGGCTGCCAGGGGCCAGGTGGGATCTCTGGTTGGCCTGGATGTGGGTGGTGGTTTGAGCTCTTCAAGCTGCAGTCTGATGGGCACGCAGGACACCCAGCATGGCATCATTTACATGGAGGGTTATAGAATAAGTGAGACTTGAGAGGAATCTCTGTCTGAGGGAGGAGGTGGCCTCCCAGGCTGGTGGTGGTGCCAAGGCAAGGTTGCTCCTCACAGGGGTTGGTGGTGATCTGAGTGTGGGCAGTCCTGAGTAATTAAAGTACAATCCAGCACTGGTTTTCACGTGGGGTTTTAACAGTAATGTTTCCCAGCGTGTGGCAGCTAGAAAGCTGCTTTTGTGCAAACCCTTGGTTTTCTAACCATGATGTAATACCTGACTTCCTGCCCCTCCCTGTGCCAGACCCGCCAGGTGCTGGAGGAGCTGACCGAGTTACCTGTCATGGTGGAGCTGGCCAGTGACTTCCTGGACAGGAACACCCCCGTGTTCAGGGACGACGTCTGCTTCTTCCTCAGCCAGTCAGGTAGGGGCTCCCCTCCCCAGCCCCACTCCCTCCTGCCCAGGACTGGGGGAGGAGGCAAAGAACTGGTGCCTGTCTGTGGGACTGGGTGTGCTGATGGGAGGGAGGACGCTTGGATTGCAGGGGTGGGAGCACCAGGGGGGTTCTGCCCCCTCCTTCTGCAGCTGCTGCAGGGCTCCTGTGGCTGAGGCTGAAAGGTGGAACAGGAGTTTTGTCTCCTTTCTGCTTCAGTCAGCAGACTGCAGAGTGCTGCTGGGCTTGGGGTGGAGGCAGCTCCACGGCTTCCTTGGAATAGTTTTGGTTCTCCAGTTAAAGCACCACCATATGGTGATTGGAGCCACAGAAGAAATTAAACTCTCAGACGTGAATTTCAAAAAATCCAACTAACTTGGAATGGAGTAGGAGATAAAAGGCACATTGAGGCATACAAAAATTTATATGAGGTATTTCATATTTTCAAGGACAACTGCGATACAATACTACATTTTTTTCCCTTAGTTGCATTTACCATTTCAGGTTTTCATGACTGATCTTCAGCTGTGATATAAAACCAGTCAGTACTTTGTCTCCACAGGTTAAAATACCCTTTTGGGAGCAATTTTTTTCTTCTCTGTAGCGATTGTTTTCTTCCCAGCACCAAGTGTCTCAGAATATCCTCTCTGTGGGGGACTCATGGTCAGGTTCTCCCTGGGATTTTGCAGACAGGTTTTTGTGTCCCTTAGAGCCAGTCCTGTCCCATTCTAACAGGGAACACTCCTGAGGGGCTCCATCTTCCCCTGAAGTGTTGGATGTGGCAAACTAGCAAAGATTTTCCTGGAACTTGAGCTTGCTCATCAGGCAATGCAAACCCAAAGTAAACACTGAGCTCAAATAACCTTGTTTCCCCCACCCATAAATCTGTTTTTAGAGTAGATTCCCACCCTGCAGGTCTGGCTTTGAGTGGAGCACTGTGCAGGGCAGGTTTGGCCACTAAGGAGAAATGTACCGACCCCACCTGGGGGGTTTTGTTCTTTCCTGTCACCTGGCACCTGCAGAAGTCCTCAGAGCTGTGTCCTTTTAGGATTAAAGCAAACTGGTGACACGGACTGGAAGGCACAGCAGCTTCCATTCACAGCCCATCTCTGCAGCTCAGCCCACGAGCAGCTCCAGACATCCCTAAAATGTTTTCCCCCCACACCTCCCTGCCCAGATGAACTTTTTATTAACCAGCAAAACGAACAAAGTTGATTTTTGTTAAAGGGACAACCCTCGAACTGCCTTTCTTTAAACCACAGCAGAACGCTGGCTTTTCCTTACACCAGGCGCTGCAGATGGGTTTTGTGCTTCCCGGGTGTCACTGCCCCGTGTTCAGGGTTCAGACACGGCGTGCTGGGGCTGAAGTGCCTGCTGCCAGCTCCTTGGCTTGCAGGGAGCACAAACCCCTGGGGCTCTGTGTGGGGCGTTTGTGCCTTTTCCACCCGCAGTGGCAGCAGGAGCAGCAGCGCCGAGCGCCCATCCCTGTGTTCCCTGTGCTTCCTGGGCTTCCCTGTGCTTCCCCGTGTTCCCTGTGTTCCAGGGGAGACAGCAGACACCCTGATGTGCCTCCGGTACTGCAAGGAGAGAGGAGCCCTGACCGTGGGCATCACCAACACCGTGGGCAGCTCCATATCCCGCGAGACCGACTGCGGCGTGCACATCAACGCGGGCCCCGAGATCGGCGTGGCCAGCACCAAGGTGGGCTCCAAACCCTGGTTTTACCTGGTGTTTAACCTGCCACTGGAACCCCTCCCGAGGGGCCTGGCTGTGGCATGGCCCCTGTTAAATGCTTCCTGTTCCCTTTTTGCTGCTGGTGGTTGTGCAGCTGCAGCACCCTGCGTGTTCTCCGTCCTGGAGCTTGCAGAGGGCTTTTTTCTGGGTCCCTTTTAGAAATGAACTCATCTAAGGAAACTGCATTAAACCCTGAAAACAAACGGGTCTCAGAGGGAATGATTCCCCAAGAGGCCAGAATTCTCTTTGCCATTGTTTGTCTTGAGGTGCAGGCTCAGTTTAAACTAAGGTCAGAGGTGGAGAAGGAAATGAATAGACAAGATAATGGAAACTTTGTCTGCATGTAACTCCCTCACTGGCTCTGCTTTGCCAGAGAAAATGGGATATTAAACCTATACTTTTAACAAATGGGGGAATGGTCTGTTACAGAAACCTACAATTTGTGTCCAGATAACAGGATTATTCTGGCTGTGTGTGATACAGTATAAAATAACGTACTTTGCTGCGTTTCACTTTGGTGAAGTGCTTGTGCTTGGTGAAATCTGCTTTGGTTTAGTTATATTTAGAGGCGAGATGATGTCAATCTGTTACATAAATTCAGCCAAAAACCACATTTGAGTTTAATAGTTCATTGGGGAATTTGATCATGGAAAATTCATGAGTCTCTTACAAGAAACTCTTGAACGAGCTGTTTGTCCCTGTTGTTTTCACATGGCCAACAGTTACAGTTTGGAGATAAATGGCGTTTTTTCTCTGATGATGTGGGGAGTTACCAAAGCTGTGCATATATGAAATAGGGACTTGAAAAGTTTCTGCCCTGAGGTTGCCCAGAACTTCCTTTTGAGAATATTCCAAAGAGCCCAGGCATGTTCATGTGGCTGCTTGGGTGCTGTGGACTTCTGCAGCCTCCAGCTGCCCGAAGCAGAGCAGCTCCCACTGCACAGCAGACTCCTCCAGGCAGCAGAACTGCAGCTTTTCTGGATTCCTTCAGAGCCATTTCAATCTCCTCCAGTGCAGCAACATGGAAGTTCGTCTGGTCATTGTTTAGGAAGGGACAAAAATACTCCACAGCTTGGTCTTATCTCTGGGTGACTTCAGTCCCAGGCTGGCCCCAAGCCCCTTTCATGATGTTTGTCTTGGAAGGACCTCAGAGGCCAAACCGAGTGTCCCTCAGGTGTCCCTGTGAGCAGACCTGCCCTGATGTGAGCCCTCCTGTCACCTGCCTGTGCAGGGATTCCCCCAAAACCAGGGCCAGCCCTTGCAGGCGGTGGAGCCTTGCCCAGGGCAGAGTCCAGGAGAGTCTGTTCTTAGAGGAGGGAGGTGGGAAACCCCAGCTGCCTTTGTGATCCCTGAGTGTGGTCCAAAAAAGTCTCAGCTGGTTGAGATTGGCTGTCGTGGGCTTCCACCAACCACCTCCAGTCAGTGCCCTGCTCATCCCCAGTGTTCCCAGCAGTCACTTGCAGTGTGGGAGGACACGGGCATGGTCACAAAACAGGGTTCAGCAGCCACCAGGGAGTCTCAGAATATAAAATCTTGGTCGTTGTGTGTGAATCTCCTGAGTTTGAGGAGATCATCGCGTGCCTCTGTTGAGATCTGCCCAAGTGAGGTTTGCCTGTGAGCCCACGTTCATTTTTGCTGCTAACTCGGGACAAAAGCTGCCACTGGGTGTCACGCTGGGAGCAGGGGCACGGCTGGGCTGAGGCTCTCACCTGGCAGCTGCAGCACTGACGCCTCTCTCGTGCCCCACGCCAGGCCTACACCAGCCAGTTCGTGTCCCTGGTGATGTTTGCCCTGATGATGTGTGACGACAGGATCTCCATGCAGGAGCGGCGCAAGGAGATCATGCGCGGGCTGAAGGGGCTGCCAGGTAGGAGCCAGGGCAGGGGGAGCTCAGCTGGGCTGGGCCCAGGGCAGGGGAGCTCAGCGGGGCTGGACTTTGGGCAGGGGGAGATCAGCTGGGCTGGGCCCAGGGCAGGGGGAGCTCAGCTGGGCTGGGCCCAGGGCAGGGGGAGCTCAGCTGGGCTGGGCCCAGGGCAGGGGGAGCTCAGCTGGGCTGGACTCTGGGCAGGGGGAGCTCAGCTGGGCTGGGCCCAGGGCAGGGGGAGCTCAGCTGAGCTGGACTTTGGGCAGGGGGAGCTCAGCTAGGCTGGATTCTGGGCAGGGGGAGCTCAGCAGGGCTGGACTCTGGGCAGGGGGAGCTCAGCTGGGCTGGGCCCAGGACAGGGGGAGCTCAGCCGGGCTGGGCCAAGGGCAGGGGAGCTCAGCTGGGCTGGACCTGCAGAGAGAGGCTGGGGGGATCAGGAGGGCAGCAGGGCTGTCACAATTCCTTGTAGCCACATTCTCTCTGGTGCCCCCAGGCCACCAGACTGGACCAGTAAAACCCTGAGCCTGGTGGTTTTCCGGGTCACTGCTGGCTGGGTGAGGGGTGAGTGGGGTGTGCAGTGTGACACACACACACACACACACACACACACGAGCACGCTCACTCTGGACTCTTCCCCGTCCCTCTAGACTTGATTAAAGAAGTGCTGAGCATGGATGATGAGATCCAGAAGCTGGCCACGGAGCTGTACCATCAGAAGTCTGTCCTCATCATGGGACGTGGCTACCACTACGCCACGTGTCTGGAGGGAGCCTTGGTAAGAGTTCTTCATTAAAGCTGGCTTTCAGGCCTCTGCACAGGGGGCAACATCTGGCTCCGAGTGCAGCTGTGAATGCAGAGCACTGGGTCAGGTGGAGTGCCCAGAGCAGCTGGGGCTGCCCCTGGATCCCTGGCAGTGCCCAAGGCCAGGCTGGACAGGGCTTGGAGCGGCCTGGGACAGTGGAGGGTGTCCCTGCCCATGGCAGGGGTGGCACTGGATGAGTCCTTCCAGCCCAAACCATTCCACGATTACAAACAGCTAAAAGTCACTGTAGCACTGCTGAGGCTGCTTCTGGAAGATTCCCACATCCCAGGCTGCAGTGGGTTGGAAGGGTGTGTTTTCCATGCTCACACTGGGAGTGCTTTACTGGACAAACTGGGCACCCTCATGAATGGAAAACCGAGCATGTCCTTTCCAAACCCTTACACTGCAGTTTTTACATTTGAGGAGATTCCTGCTGTTCCCAGTGCTGTCCCCACTCCATGCAAACGTGTCCCCTCTGCCTGCCCAGTCAGGCTGGCAGGGTGGGGGCTGATGGCAAGATTGGGGCTGTGGTGGTTTGGTGGTACAGCTGGAGGTGCTGGTGGCCTGAACAGCCCAGCCCAGAGGCACTGCTTGGATCTGGGTTTTTGGCCTGATTTTTTTGGATCTGAGGAGAGCCAGGGCTGAGTTTTACAAAGTGCAAGAATTCACAGAGACGGTTAAAAAAAAAAATTCCAAGGTTGCTCAAAGTTTCATGAATTTTTTTCCCCCTCTAGAAAATAAAAGAAATCACCTACATGCACTCGGAAGGGATCCTGGCCGGGGAGCTGAAGCACGGCCCCCTGGCCCTGGTGGACAAGCTGATGCCTGTGATCATGATCATCATGAGAGACCACACCTATGCCAAGTGCCAGAACGCACTCCAGCAGGTCATTGCACGGCAGGTGAGGGCCTGGCAAGGTCTGCAGTGCACCAGAGGTGATGCTTTCAACAGAAACGTGGTTCACAGACACCCAGGCTGTTCACTTTGGTGTCACTGCCCACATGTGAGTGCAGTAAACACTGTGAGCGTTTCAAGAGCAGTTTTTGCAGCAGTTGCAGAAGCCTGGCATGGTCTGTTTAACCCTTAAACACCCCACAGGGCTGCCCAGGCCATGTGAAGCTGTTTGGTTCTGATTTAAGTAACAAATTTTGCCACTGGCACTCCGCACAGAAGTGAGGAAAGAACCTCCCAGACCTGCTTTCCTTCAGCGTTCCCCTCTGTTGCAGGGACGGCCTGTGGTGATTTGTGACAAGGAGGACATCGAGACCATTAAGAACAACAAGAGAACAATCAAAGTTCCCCACTCAGTGGACTGTCTGCAGGGGATCCTGAGCGTGATCCCCCTCCAGCTGCTGGCCTTCCACCTGGCCGTGCTCAGGGGCTACGATGTGAGTACAGCACTCCTTGCACCCCTTCCCCTGCCCTCCGTGTGCTGCTGCTGTGTGCTGGGCGGTGCTGCCAGGCTCGGGGGGCTGGCTGTGGCACTGCTGGGGCTGCTGGAGGGCCCAGCTGCAGGGACAGCCCAGCTGCAGGGACAGCCCAGCTGCAGGGACAGCCCAGCTGCAGGGACAGCCCAGCTGCAGGGACAGCCCAGCTGCAGGGACAGCCCAGCTGCAGGGACAGCCCTGGCCAGGGACAGCTGGGAGGAGGCCCAGTACACGCGGCCAGGTCTGTGCAGCTGAGCTGGGACGTGTGTCCGTGGTCTGGCAGGAGCACCCAGGCTCTGCAGGGCTGGCAGGGAGCTAAAAGGAAGGTGACAACCCTCAGAAGGGTGTTTGGCAGCCAGTTTGGTGTTAGGTGTTTGATCTTAATACAGACACTGGCCTCTACCTGTTAGCAGTGACCTCCCACCATCTGAGCACGGGAACAGCGTGGAGGAAAGGGACTCGCTCCTTAGTTCTGACAGAGGAGTTGTAACAGTTGAGGTTGTGGACTTTTTTCTGCACTGATTGTCCTAAATTAACGTGAGAATGTGTTGGATTGTTTTCAGTTGAAACACAGAACAGACATTCCACACGTTACAAAGTTATACACAAACAAACAAAGTGTGTGAATACTCACAAGCCTGTTCTTTCTCCTCCCTCTCTGCAGGTTGATTTTCCAAGAAATCTGGCCAAGTCCGTAACTGTAGAGTGAAAGATCATCTGAATCATAGGGGCAAAGGGGAATTAAATGAAAGACTTTTTTTGGTACCAAAATAACTTGATTTTAAAGCCCCCTAGGTAAATCTTATTTTGGTAAATCATTGTTTGTGTATAAGATCACCATGATTCCATTACATTAGTGATTGTCCAATTGATTCCACATGCTATGTCAATAGCTCTGGGGTTTTTTTTCAACAATAGACTTCCATGAAAGATGTTAAATGGTTTTCCTTAAAGATTGCTGAGTCTTCTAGGTAAGGGGCCCTCCACTTTACTTTGAGCTGATGTCATTGTCTCTTACCCAGTGTGGCTCATTCCAGTCACTGATGAGAAACCTCTGAAGGAATTAATGAATCCCCTGTCGTGCTCTCAGGCAGTGGAGCAGCACACCAGAGCACACAACTGGAACGAGAGCTGGTGCTGGTCATGCTTGTGCAGATATTTTACCAGTGAACGAAACTGCAGGCAAGCCTTTGGGGTGAATCCCTGCCTCAGGTGCAGAGGGAATTCAGCTGAGCTGCCACAGCCTCACGTGGTGCACGTGCCAAGGAAATAACTCTGCTCCAGAAGGGTTTTATCTATGCCAAAAACACAGCAAGTGACAATCTCCCAGCCACGGTGGCCACGGCACAGTGGGAGCTGCCCTGGCTGGGACTGGGAGCTCTGGCTGACCACTGGGGGTGAGGGCAGAGAGGAGTGACCAGTGCTTGCTCTGAGCTGGTGCCTCTTGCTGCTGCTGGCTGTTTGGGGTTTTTTAAAAGAAGTGGCAGTTTTCCTGTGCTGAGGGGCGCTGGGGCACTGTGAGCACACCCGGGTGACCCAGCACTGGAACACACCTGAAGGGGATAAAAAGGCTCCATAAACACGACAGAAAGAAATACGTTGGTAATATTTCCCCAACAAGCTTGAAGGGAATCAGAGGTGACACGGAAAATATGCCCTCAGGACTCAAAACCTGGCTTTTTCAGAGTCATCAAAGGGCAGTTACTATGTATTTCCTAATGAAAAAAAGGTGAATTTCCTCCCATCTTGCTGGGTTTTGAATTAGCTTTACACAGGCACCGTAAAACCATGCTACAAGATATAAAGTGGTGCTGGTGAATATTCCAAGTGATTTACTGCCCCTGAAAAATGGCTTTGGCCAATGCAGTGCTTGGGGACTGCCCAGTGCCCTGCAAACCCCAGTTCCCCTGGCACAGGGGCCAGTGCTGAGCAGCCACGACCCAGGCTGGTCCCTGGCTGCTCTGAGCAAGGTATTCCCAAAGACTCTGTAGCAATTCTGCTCTGTACAAACCCGCAGGGACTCTTTCACTTCAGTTCAGTGTCAGCCCAAGGCTCAGTTTCATGATGAGGATGAAGTGCTGGGTGCCTGGAAACAGCTTCTCAAAGCCAGTGTATGTGTTCATTAATCTGTCGCATTCAGACTATTAATTTATGAACACATTGTGCTGCCAGTGTCTGTTTAAGAACAAAGTAGTAAATGCTGCATTTTAGCTCAGCAAATGCTGTGTGTGAGGCCCTGCCCTGTGACAGCTGTGCCTCTGCCTAAACACGGCCTGTAGCCCTCCCTGCTTCCTTGGAGGATGGTGATTGTCCCGAGGGAAAAAACAAGGCGTGTTCAGTGCTGACAGGTGGGANTGCTCCTGCTCCTCCTCCTCCTCCACTTGCTTAGGAGAAGCTGTGCAGGGCTGGCTCCAGGCCGGGCTCCCCAGGCCCAGGGATGTGCAGTGCCCCACCCTCTGTCCTCAGAAGGGGATCTCGTGTGAAACAGCCCCACAAGGGAATCATTTCAGGCCCTTTCCCCCGCCTGCAGCCAGCGTTGCTTTCACCCTGCCCTGCCCAGCCCACGGGGGCAGACACCCCCTGCACACGAGCTGCTGTTCAGTCCAGGTTTGCCTGTGCAGGCTGCTCCACGCTGGTGGAAGCTGTGTGCTGAGAGGACCAAAGAACAGGAGTCTGAGTTAAAGTGCCCTGTGTGACAGCGGGGCTGCAGGGGTCGTGCTGAGCTCTCTGGGCCTGGGCTGTGCCAGACAAATCCCTGCTCCTCGTGGCTGGAGGCACGGATGGGTCAGGGGAGCAGGTGGGGCCCAGCCCCTCCTGCTGCCAGCAAACTGCCCAGAGTGTGTCCAGCTCTGCCTGCCAGGACGGAGGGCTGGGAGCTGGGGCAGAGAGGCTGGTGATGCTCTAGGCTCAGTCTCACAGGGGGCTCTGGAGCACACCTGCCTGGAGAATCTCTCTGCTCGGCCTGGCAGGGAGCCTGTTAAGCATCTCATCGTTGTTGTTGCCATGCAGTGTGAAGTGAGAATGTACAAAGGACTCTTTTTAGCTTTCCTTACCTCATTTTGTCCACGTGTTGCATTTTGATGAACAGACGATGTTTCTCTTTTCCTTAGAAAACTTTTAGGGTGTCTCGTGGTATTTATTAACAGCCAGTCAGTCTTCTGCTCTCCCAAATGAATGTCTTGCTTACTGAGCCAGTGAAATTCTCTCCTTCCTCACTGAGGTGTTGAAAAATTCAGTAGCCCTGTCTCTAAAATTGAGCCACAGGTAAATACAGATCAAGGCCTTTGCCACCTGGAGTAGCAGCTCCTCTTCCTGCCCACTTTGGTCACAGTTTATTTTGGTGTGAGGAACTCTGTTCCTCACCTGCACAGACTCAAAGGGAAGCCCTGAGGTCTTGGGGGGGATTTAATTACCAAAGACCAGAGAGCTCCCAGCTCAGCACAGGTTCCTGCCCAGCAGTTCTCAGACAGGTTCCCCACTGCTGGGAGGATCCCACACATGGAAATCGAGCTGCACATGGAATATGCTGCAGCCAGGAAGGTTTTTTTCCCCCTGGCTGTGCTGCAGAAGGGCTGTGGGCAGTTTTTCCCCAGATTTGTCATAGTCAGTGCTGTCTGTGCACGTTCTCAGCAAGAGTCCCTGGGCAGGGCCATCTCCTGGGTGAGGAGATGCCCAGAAAGCTGCCTGAACACCCTGTGCTGGGTCAGGCTCAACCCCCGGTGCTGGGAGAGCCAAAACTTCACCCAGAGCCTTTTCCAGCCGCGTGGGGTGGAGCTCCTGGGCCTCACACAGAACCCTCAGCCTGGAGCCTTAAGCCCAGCCCAGACACAGAGGTCTGGCTGAGCTGCAGTGGAGCCTCCAGAGGCACAAATCAAACCCACACCGGTGCAGAATTGGCCCTTTCCCCTCTGGCTGTCCCTAGGAGCCCCTGGTGCCACGAGCAGGTGCCTGCTGGCCGTGTTGGATGGAGGGAGGGACTGAAATTAAGTAGCTTAAGTAGCACGTCAGTGTTTAGCTGTGGCTAATTTTAGATCCCACCTGAACGTACCAAACTTGCCTCAAAGCATGGAGTCCCTCCTCTCCACCAGAAACAGGAAGAAGAAACAGGAGTATTTGGGTTGGAAAAAAAAAAAGAGGAAAGAAAACTATTTGCCTTCAATTCAGTTTCTGTAAATAGACATTTGAGTGGCAAGCCCACATTTCCTCCCTTGTAGATTCTCTGCCTCTGCTGTACATTTCCAGCTGGCTTGGGTCGTGGGGACCAGACTGTACCGTGTTTCCTGTCGTGTGCTGTATGCAGAAGATGTCTTACTTTTGTCTGTAGTGTTTTATAATTTGGGTTTTGTCTCTTTGCTTACTTTTTTTGTATCTCACCCTTTGAATAAAATCAAGTGCCCTACATTAAACAAACGGAATGACTGGTCTTTAGTTAAATCCATCAAGGACAGGTGTAACCCCTGTGGAAGTTGAGGGCTGGGTGCACGAAGCAGAAAACCTCAGGGCTTAACTCGCCCCTCTGCTGGCCAGCCTGGCTGTTTTCAGGTCAGAGATTCAGGCTGGATTTAGCTTTTTGTATTTCACCTGCCCTTTCCTAACTGTGGGTTTTTCCTCTCTACAAGAAAGCCTGTGAAGTGCCCCTCAGGCAGAACTGTTCCTGTACCTTAATTCTTATTTAATTACCCTTTTCTATCATGGAGACAGCCGCAGCCAGCACAGGCCCGTGCTCAGGGATTACCTGCATTCCACACCTTCTGAAACGTGGGGTTCTTTGCCCAGGAGGAGCCCGGGGTGGGTGAGGCTGAGCTGGGACCTTCGCTTCTCCAGGGTTCATTTTCTTAGACAAAGCAAGCAGCTCAGGCTTCTCCTCTCCAAGGCCTTTCCTGTAGAAGAACCAGTTCTGGAGGGTCCCAAGGCTCCTCTCCAGAGCTCGGAATGTGCAGCGTGTCCGTGGGAGCACAGGGAGAGCTGGCAGCAGCAGCACTCTGCACAGAAACGCTTCAGCCCTGCGCAGTTTGTCACCTACAGGCTGACATCTGCAGAGAGAGAAACTCCCAGTTTGTCACCTTCAGGCTGACATCTGCAGAGAGAGAAACTCCCAGTTTGTCTCCCACAGGCTGACATCTGCAGATAGAGAAACTCCCAGTTTGTCTCCTACAGGCTGACATCTGCAGAGAAAGAAACTCCCAGTTTGTCTCCCACAGGCTGACATCTGCAGATAGAGAAACTCCCAGAAGCCAGGCGAGGCTCCCAGACAGGCACAAGCATTGGGTTTGAATAAATTACCTTAGACAAGCAGCACCTGTTCCTTGCCTCGGACAGGTAGAAGCTGTTGCTGATTGCTAATTGCAGCAATATTGCTAATTGCCCTCCCCAGAAAGGCACAGGCAGCCCGTGGGGTGGGGACACACCAGGTGACACAGGGAGGAGCAGGAGAGCCTCGGGAGCAGCAGCCCTGACCTGTGGAGCTCCTGAGCCCCGGGTGCTTTCAGCAGCCCCCAGGAGCCATCCCAGGGCCTGAGCTCAGCACTCAGATCAGCCAGGGGCCTTGAGGGGCTCAGCTTCAGTGACAGCTGACAGGACCTCCTGGGAAACACGGGAAAATGCTGCACAGGGATGGGAATTCATCTCGGTGGGGCATCCTGGCCAGTTCCAGCCGAGCTCTGCGCAGCCCAGTGCGTTCCAGGAGACATCACTGCCCTTTCCCAAATCCTCTGCTCTGCTCCAGCCAGACACAGATGGACCTGCACAGCCACGGCTCCAGGGCAGGCACGGCCTCCTCAGCTCCAGCCCAGGCAGAAGAGCTGTGTTTCTGCAAGCCTGACCCCAAACCCACCCTGGGGGCTTCAAAAGAGGCCGTTTCTGACCCTTTTCCACACGTTGATCGGATGACTGGAATACAGCCCAGGCGCTTGGAAGGAGAAAAGCTGCCTCACCAGGATGGTCCATTCACCCAGCCCCCCGGAAAATCAGACCCACAAATCAGACAGGACGGGACTCCTTCCCCCTCCTCAGGCTCGTTCTTTGGTGTTTAGGTCAGATAAAATATGTTCCCATGGTCCTTACAGATTCCTATGGAAACGAGCTTAAACAAACAGGCTGTGCAGGGACGCTGCGAGGCAGCGAGCCCGGGCACACGGGGACACTCGGGGTGACACCAGAGCCCTGAGCTGGGCCCAGTGAGGCTCCGCAGGACAGGGCCAGCACAGGAGGCCTGGCCAGAGCCGGGGGAGGCCACCCAAAGCCCTCGTTCAGGACAAAATTACCAAACTGCCTGCACAGGGAAACCCCAGCTGCACCAGAGTGCTGCAGCTCCTGCTGAGAGCAGCAATCAGCAAACCTGCAGGGGAGCAGCTGAGCCCTCCCAGCTCCTCATTATCTCCTTCTCCTCATCCCCTCCCAGCTCCTCTCATCCCCTCCCAGCTCCTCCATCCCCTCCCAGCTCCTCATTATCTCCTTCTCCTCATTCCCTCCCTCTCCTCATTCCCTCCCAGCTCCTCCATCCCCTCCCTCTCCTCATTCCCTCCCTCTCCTCATTCCCTCCCTCTCCTCATCCCCTCCCAGCTCCTCTCATNCTCATTACCTCCCAGCTCCTCCATCCCCTCCCAGCTCCTCTCATTCTCTCCCAGCTCCTCCATCCCCTCCCAGCTCCTCTCCATCCCCTCTCCCCAGCATTACCTGCAGCAGGGAGGGGATTTGGGAGCCTCCCGGCCGGAGTGGCCGGTCCAGCTCAGCCTGCACAGCTCTGTGTCCCCAGCAGGGCAGGGCAGGGGACACCCAGGTGCTGCGGGGTGGCACAGCCTCACCTGTCCGTGAGCAGGGAGTCCCTGGGAGGAGGGACTGGCTGCCTCTCCTCCCTGCCCGTGCCCGCTGTCCCCAGTGCCCGCTGTCCNGGTGTCCCCCCACGCCAGGACAGGGTGTCCACACCCGAGGGGTGACCTCCAGCCTCCCTGGTGCCACAGCACCACGCCCGAGCCTCCAGCCCTCACCCAGTGGAATTCAGGGGGGATTTCAGAGCTGCACAGAGCTGGGAACGATGCGCGCAGGAAGAATTCCCACTGAGCCAAACCTCGAGGAGGGCCAGGTTTCTGTGACCCAGGGGACGCGTGTGACAGCCCTTGCTGACAGAGGGTGGCAGTTTTCACCCTCCTCCTCTCCACCTGAGCCTGGCACAGCCACGTCCCCTCCCTCGGGCCCTCAGGAAGGCTCAGAGCCTGAAGTGTTGGGTGAATCAAGTGCCTCTGTGGATGGAGGAAGCGGCTCGAGGATGTTCCCACAGGACCCCAGGGTGAATTAAATGGCTCGAGGATGTCCCCACAGGACCCCATGGCAAATTAAATGGCTTGAGGATGTCCCCACAGGACCCCAGCCAAGCCAGGCAGGGGCTGTTGTTTTTATGGCTGCCTGTCCCTTTTGCAGGAGGATCATTCCCCATCCCAGGGCTGTTGTTTTTATGGCTGCCTGTCCCTTCTGCAGGTGGATCATTCCCCATCCCAGGGCTGTTGTTTTTATGGCTGCCTGTCCCTTCTGCAGGTGGATCATTCCCCATCCCAGGGCTGTTGTTTTTATGGCTGCCTGTCCCTTTTGCAGGTCGATCGCATCGCTGCCTCCAGAGACTGAGCACCAGAGCTGCTGCAGCGCCCGAGGAGCAGGAGCCAGGGGTGAGCGGGGCAGCCTGACAGCCCTGGGTGACACTGGCCTGGGGTGACACCACGCCCAGGGTGACACTGGCCTGGGGTGACACCACCCCCAGGGTGACACTGGCCCTG
>VZTG01003264.1:107469-168722 GCA_013397845.1 Melanocharis versteri | reverse complement strand
ACGTGATCTACGCACCGGCGACATAATTCAAATGGTGAATTATTTAATTCCTAGAAAACTGAGTAATGACTTAGCTGTCTCTATATGCTCAATTACCGTCCAAAATTCAGAATAAGATCTTGTTAATGATTTCCTCAAGTCCTTGCTATTTGCATTTAGCAAAGCAGTAAAATCTGAGTCGTAATTTGCAATGAGTAGCACATTACCAAGTTGCCGTGCCACTGTGCTGCTGCACTGAATCTTCTCTGATGTAAAGGAGAGGAAGACAAACAGAGTAGGGAGAGGCAGATAACTGGGTGATATACATGAATAATGTCATGATTTCCCAGTAAAACAACAACAAAAGTAAAAGGACACTTAGTAATTATTGCTAACATGCTACTAACAAAATACGATTCTTATATTTTGTTTTACAGCTCATTATATTCTAATCCAGTATGTTCTGAATAATGATATTCAGTACAAGAGTAACTGACATAGATTGCACCTTAGGTATATTTGAATTCAAGGTGTTGTTTTCTGGTTTGGGATGTAGTGGTTTAAATATGGATAATATTTTTTCCAGGTAGCTTAATTGTTATAGGAAAGAAGAACTATGAGGATATAGACTTTACTGAATTATGTGGAGCTTGAAAAGCTAGAGGGGAAAAGTGCCACTTCTTCCTTGAAAGACAAATTTGATGGTAACTGCATGCATTGTATTACAAACCTTGACCCTGTAGCATACTTCTCCGGAAAAAGCTTTTATCATAACTTTATGTGTTTTTAGCTGTGCTGTGAGTAGAAACACTACAGCTGTCCATAAGCTGTTCTCAGACAACCCATCTGCTACAAGAATGTCAAAATCTCCGAATGAGAAAAGCCACACAGCTTTCAAATGGGAGGCAATATAACTCTGCTTAACTGCCCTCTGTGGATTATCTCTTACACAATGCCCAGTAGTACAAGGCTGTCAATCAGTGCTTAAAATGGGGACATTAATGAACTCAGAATAGCTACTCATTTCTGGTTGATTATTGTTTCAAATGGTTTATCTTTAGATAAATTATTCATGAATTATTATGGTCATCCTTTCTTTGTCTCTAAGGAATTTTTATTACCTGATAAGTGACCAATCTTTCGACTTTTCTTCATCAATCCTTGTATAGTGTTTTGTATTCCACCAGCTCATTTCACCTTTACTTGAAGGAGATGCTGACATATTGTAAATAATCATTGCACAATAAATGCTTTACACTTGACAGTGTTAGCTTAAGCACCTTATAGGATCTGTGCCATCTCACCATGACATTTGAGAGAAAGGAGATAATTTTCTTAATAAGTATTCTTTAAGTGATAGATTTTCTTGTATTTCTACTATTAGTTCCATTAGCTTGTGCTATCACTTTAAATTAAACTAAGGAAAGTGAAGCATGAGTGTTTTCTAGTTTTAATGAAATCTTCACATCTGTAAGGTTAAAATTTGCTTAAAGATCCGTTGTGAATCTATCACAGTGTCACACATACTTCATGCAGGGACTAACAGTTCAGCCTGCAGGGAGGAAGATCTTAGGGAGTGCTTTGTGGTTTGCAATGATCAGAGCATCAGGATCTGTTAGGTAAGTGAAAGCTTAGGTGAGTATGAGAAGGAAACTTGTGACATTAGAAAAAGGCTGGGGAGGGGAAATTGGATAGGCAAAGTTTGAGAAAGTATTAGGTGAGTGGTGAATTTCTGTTTTTGGGTGTCACTGTGTTGCGGTGATTCAAAGAATGTCTGCGCTGCTTGAGTGGGCTCAGGCAGTGTTCCCGAAACATCTCCCTGCCCTTCTGCTTAGGGCGAGACACCCCTGAAGCTCCCAGAATACCTTTCCCTGTTCTCTCCTCCCCAGTTTTCCCAACTTTGGTTATGTCCCAGAGAATGCGTTGTTATTGGTTATTTGTACTTTCCCCCACCTATGTACGGCCCCCTGTCCCTGCCCAGATTGGACTGTTTGAATGTATCCCTCTGCCCCGCTTTAGGGGTATAAAACCCCTTGTAATGCCCTGTTCTGGGCTCCTCACTCCTCGCTCCCTGCTCCTGGATCCCAGAATAAACCCCGTCCTTCCACCCTGAGGAGCCCCTCTCATCTCTTTTGCTTCCTCCGGTGCCTTTACCACCGGTGGGTGCAGCGGGCCCTGGGTGAGTCCCCGCTCGCCCTCCCGCCACCAAAGCGGCTTCCAGCCACCCACGGGGGCGGCCGGGGAAGGCCGCGCGCTCCTGGCTCCTGAGCTAGCCACACACAGCCGGCGAGCCGCGTTATTGCTGAACACAAACTTGGAGAAGCTGTGCCCTTTTTGTATATGAACCTGCTTTTGTCTTGATTTTTCTGGTCTGGGAGTTAAAAAGGCATAGCTAACTTCCTTACACCAACAGGAATGAAACGTAGTTTGGGGCAGATGAAGGAATGGCTTGACTCCCAAAGGAAAAAGGAACTGTGCTACAGAGAAGAAATGGCCTCAGAGTATGTGGGGGGATGTGGGAAGTGTGGGCGTGGGTTATTTTGTTATTAATAAAATATTTTTTGACCAGGGATAAGTAGGCTGTTGGATGACACTGCACAACATACAGGTTCCTCTGGCTGGACAGGGTAAATACTCTTCAGTGGGGAGTCAATTCAGAAAGATGCACAGCATTTTCTTGTAGGTCAAGAAACCAAATGAGATTTGGATCCAGTGGGATGGGATTTCAGTCTTGTTTGTTGGTTTGCAGGACCAGTGTGCATCTTGACCAAAACCAAGCAGTCACTTGGACCAGTCCTACTTTCAGGTCACTTGTTGAGGGAGTGCTCTAGGCTCAGTTCCCAAGAGGATTGCATGTTCTGTGGAGAACGCTGCTGCCAGAAACACCAATCCTTATGCTGTGCTGCCAGAAGTGCTGATTGACTCCAAGTATGTGATCTTTCCTGGAGTGCAGTGCTAACTGCTGTTCCTTGTGCTTAGGGAGGTTTGTTAAAACTCTTCCCAACATGCCCACGTGCTGGCAGCCTGTTTAGAGCACTGTGACCTACTCAGACAGGTCCAGCTTTGATGAGGATAAACAAAATCCATGACAGGAGCGGGAAGGCACTGTCAGACTCACATTAGGACGGCAGTGTATATTAGCTTTTGCATGGAAAAAGCTTGATGTGATTTCTATTTCAACAATGGATTTTCTTCCCCTGGGAAATGGTATATCCAAAATCTCTTTCACGCCTTTTGCACAGAAGTTGAAGTCATATTATATGCTTAAAAAGCAACCAGCACATTTGCAATTATTTCAAACAGAAAACATATTGAGAGCCTGCTAAAATACATCTTTCTGTCCTTTGGGATTTAATTTGCTTAGAAACACAACATTCCTCTGAAGATAAATAGCAGCAGACGCATTGATTCTATTAACTGGAACAACGATTCCAAATTAATTGAAAAAGATTCCCTACAACCACTTTAACACTTCTATCAATTAAAAATATGTCCTGATTGGAAATTTTGGTGCTGAAGAATTATAGTTAGAGCACACCAAAAACTTACTGAATTAACTTTTAATTAGGCTATTTAATTTCAAAATATTTTAATTACGCTATTTTATATCAGGCTACTTTATATCAAAGACAAATGCAGCATTACTTCAAAGAGTTCACACTGAACATGAAAATCATTAACACTCAAATAAAGATGTGCCATATGGTTTGGCAGGAACTGGAATACTCAGACGTCGGGGCAGCTTGAAGCTTCGGTATTTGGAGTCCATTGGTCTATAAGGAAAAAATGCTGAAGTCTTCAAAGAGCATGGACATTGTCACATGGATATATTTTGTTTTAATTCATTGGGTAATCCAGTCCTGAGTAATTACAAAGTACTTCAAATGTTAAATGTGCAAGTGGAGGGGGAGTTGATTACTGCTAACTATGTTGGTAAATAAATTATGGAAGTATAAAATACAAAAATTTTAGATAAAATTTCTTGATCTTGGGAAAATCAAGGGTGGAAAAATCAGTAGAAATGAAGGGAAAAGATGTTCTTTGAGAACAAACCATTGTGAGGAAGTTCTACGCACTGGCTTCTGTCCTTCTGAATTCCAGGACATTCTTAGATCCTAGTGCAGCGATTAAAGCCAAAATGGTATTTGTACAGTTGAGGACTGTGCCTTGAACATTTTCCCAAATTCAAAGGATTTTACTCTGTGGCTAGAAGATGAAGTGCTTGACTTTCCAAATGAGGCAATACAGACTCTTCCTTAGAATACATTTAAATCCCTGAGAAATGCACATGAACAGGATGTGCTGGACAGTGTCCAGATGAGAGAAAGTTTTATGTAAAGAGAAAGAAATAATCATGTACGTTGAAAAACCTCTAAACATGACTCCTGGACATTCAGCATGTGCACTAAATGCTGACAAGTGTTGCAAGTGCAGCACAAATGCCATGGGCATATCCATTTCCTTTCTTTCTCAATTCAGATTTCAAGATGTCTTGTACAGGTTGGCAAGCATGTATTCCTCTGGTTTCGTTATAGAGTAGTCATTTTCTCCAGGAGATGTGAGGCTGGGGTGAGGGTGGGCGCCTGCAGTAGTTGAAATTATAAATTAAGAATTTCATTCTGCTTTTAGTCATGAGCACAGCTGAAAATTCAGAGTAGCTTGGAGTGTTTAACTCTTCTACCTTGAAAATGTTTTCTAGTCTTTCTGTAGCACAAAGGATAAAACTAGAGTTAATTATTCTGAGGAAACCTATAATGGTTTGATGTTCTTTACTTCCTGAGTATTAGAGGCAAATTCTTTTTTTGTGTGCCTTTTTCCCCATGACAGAGCTTGATTTTTTTGGAATGTATAATTTGCTGCTACAGTAAAGAAACAATATAAAATATAGAAAAATAAGCTGAGAAGATGCAGAAGCATGTGATGTGACCAATAGCATTTCTCATCTGGCCAGTCATATGGCAGACCTGTGACTGAGGATAGCATGGCAGTTGAGGGGTCCCAAATAAAAATTATAATAGTCCTCAAAAATCAAGCTGTTTAAGGTACAGAGTTATATCAAGTATTCTATTTTTTTTAAAACTTGTTCACAGCTTTGCATTTGCAGGTCTTACCTGAAGTCTGCAAAGATAGAAGTGCCAACATACAGAGATCAAAACCCAATTTTCCAGGTATTTCTGAACTGTGTGGAATTTGGAAGGACTGTAGATCTTATGACACACACTGGTCTCAGGAAGTATGGGCAATTCAGATAAGCTTTGAATAATCATCAAACGTTTTGCTGCTTACTGCTTATCTTCCATTTCAAACTCTGAAATATTTTAGGCTTATCTGTCACAACAAAAAGGGAAAGGAGTCAAGGTGCTATCATGGTCAAGAAATTGTACAGCCATCAATAGTAAGAGGTTTCTCAGTGCTCTGAGACATTTCCTGGTATCTGCACCCTCAGGTTGAGAACTGAAAGTAAGCAGAGGTTTGGGTTGTGTTAATTTAACAAAAGCATTTAAAAACATCAGCTCTTATCTCTAGAAGTATTAGTCAGTGTAGAGAAAAGATAAGATTTCAATTAACTGGAGGTGAAATACTGGTTCAGTCTGTTTTCCTCATTGTTTTTGATTGCTTCTTGTTTTCAGGATAGTTAAAAACATATTTAATAATCGTTATCTGAGTATTAAGCAATTATTTTGAAGTCGTGCTGAAGTGAACCCTTTTCCCAGCAGCTCTGCTTTGACATTTTGTAATAAGGCTATCTGGCCAAGTAGATCCAGTTTGGCAGAAGCAAGTGCTGGAATATTTAGTTCTCAGGTAAGTTACAGTGGTGTTATTTTTATGATGCTTCTTTCTTACATATTCTTATAAATTCCTGTTAAAGCTAATTATGAAGCATTACCTTTGTTTAATTTGTTGGTGTACTTCTAAATTGTAGAAAATATGTCCAAAAAAGAGTATCACATACCCTCCGAGCTATTTCTCAGCTTTAAAAAATCACTTTAAACACTTCAGTGATATTTATGATAAAATTTTTTTGTGATCAGCATTTTAGGGTGGGGGAGGGTCTGTTGGGATGTTTTTTGGGAGAAAGGGGATTGGGTTTTATTTTTTCATCTTTTTAAACAAAAAGTCTTCCTAAATAACACAACAGGTGTTTGAAACTCCAGTAGTTTATTGGTACTGATACTTTTCAATGGGTCTGCTTACTGCTGAGACCACTTTGTTCACACCAGTTTTGCTCATGATAATAAGAATAAGAATGGACTCAAATTGATCAATAATTTGTGACATATTTTCACTATTCAAGTCATCTTAGACCATCCTCCCATGGTGGCTGTTTGTTTTTCCTCATGTGCAGCAGAATCACAGTTTCCCTAGATCTAAATAAAACCTATTCATCCTTGAAATCAGGCAGCAATATGTAATATAAGTATTTATACATAAAAATATAAATGAAGAACTCATCTGTATGTAGTGAGTGTTATGCTGAATATGATTAAGTTCAATGTGGCTTAAAGAAATAAGCACATTATTAAAAAATACACTGTTCTGCTTGCACTTGCTGTGGGAGAGTAATTGAAATCCCCATGATAAAGACAAACTGCAATAATATGTGTATGATTACTGACAGGATCAGAGAAGTTATGGCTAAGGGTCAAGGGATGAACTGCAGTATCAGTGTTAATCAATCGCTCCCCTTTGTGCTGTAAAAAAGGAGAAAACCAAAATGTTTTTTGTTAAGTTTTAAGAGCATAGAGCAACAACGTCTGGAGGTTTAATTTCTTCACCCTTTTATTCTCCATATTGTTATTTATGCATTATTATTGTTATTATTAAGTTAGTCTTTCATCTTTCTCAAATAAAATAAATAGACCCAAATGCTTCAGTCTTGCAGGTTTTCCAAACCTTCAGCGACATTTGCAGTAGAACCCTCCCAGTTTCTGCAACACTTTTTTTCACTGTGGACCTTGGCCACTATTCCAGTAGCAGTTTTATCATGGCAAATAAGGACACAAAGTAGATGTTCTGTCTCTTCAGTGTGCAGCAAAACTTCTGCTTAACACCTTCTACTGCACTGTCATTGTCAGCTTGGGCTCGGGATTCCCATGGCTATTTTTGGCATTACTTCTTCCCCGTACCCTTTCCTGTCCCTGAAGAACATGAACTATTTCTTTTATTCTGTGTGAAACTCTGTATTTAGTCAGAAACAAAGATTAGTGTTTTCTACTTGTGCCTGGTTTACCATCTAGTAAAGACGGCTTTTTGTCATAATTATTCCATTGCATTAATCTTTGTCTCAATCTTTATGTATCTGCAAATATGACAATAATTTCTTTCTAGTGAGAAAGTCACTGGTCAGAGTGTAAGTCTGGTTATGATATCCAAACTAGGAGGAACTTCTTAAATGTCACATAATTAAAAGTAATATCAGTCTATCGGGTCCTTGAGGGACTTGTGATATCCTAAAGCAAATGCTGAGTTTGAGATCTGTTTTGTCTCCATTGGTTTGTTGTATATTCAGATTCCATGCCAAGAGATTGTTTTTACAGGGGGATGATGTTGGTGATAGGGGTGTCATCGAGAAAGTTCTTGTGGTATCATGTAAAAGACAACTGCCAAAGAGAGTGCAGCTGCTCTCTATTCCAAGTTCATTTCATGACTGAGTCTCCCTTAAATTTAAACGTTTATATCTTGTGTGAGGTTTTATCTGTACATGGTTCTTTCAGATGAAATTTGTAGCCACTGGCTGCTGTAAGTTACTTATTCCTCTCTAGAAAGTAATCAAAAGCTGTCCAGACTTAATGGAACACTTTAATAACTTTAGGGAAAAAGGTTAAAAAAAAAAATCACATGCAACTTACTACACATGAACTGATAAAACACCAGCTATAAAATATTTTGCAAATTCAAATTTAGTGACTCCTACATTAAGTTACAAAAAATGTTGAATATAATTTATTTATTTAAATTAAATTTACTTATTATTTAATTTCTCTTGAACCTATCCTATTTCTAAAGTTTTGTGAAAGTATGGTTATAAACACTGCTTATTTATAGTTTTTATTTAAAATACAATTAAGTTTGAAGAAAAAACCCTCTTCTGCATAGCCGAGAGAGGGACATTAACAGTGGTAGGAGGAATGGGAGTTATTGGGCAGGTGGGTATATTCCAAGATCTAAAGGATGGTTATGACTGACCTATATTACTTACATGAAGAAGATTTCACCTCAACTCTGTTACCTTTTTGTTAGATTTGAGGATTCCTGCCAGTTAAATGTAAAGTCTTCACTGAAAGAGCACCAGTGCTGAGCAATAGACCACAACTGCGGTGCCAGCACTTATTCCACCAGATTTTGTCAGGTTATTCCAAGTGCCACCTTTTATGAATCTGCGTAGCTTCATACGCTAACAGTTTATATCAGTGTAAAGGTCTTTTTTGGTAGACTAAATAAGTTTTACAGAAATAAATCTCTCTTACTTCATCACTGTAGGTGAACTCAAATCTCTATTTTGTCCTCTGAAGTTAGTAAGTAATGTATTTACCATAACTATAAGTCCTGTCAGAAGCTGCTTTGCTTAGAGCCTAAATGCTCTAAGGAGCACTTGAAAAACTGGCAGGACCCTGGTAAAAGACAGTGGTCCCTTGGAGAGCTCCTCTCTGTGCTCATTCCTTTGCTCACACAACCTCAACAGCACATAGCTGGAGTGTGCTGATGTGTTTAGAGACAGGTATAGCACTCCACCTGCACAATTTTCAAGCCAGGATCAATACCTCTAGTATGAAGATGCAATGTAGGTATCTCTCATTTACACTCTGCTATGTCATCTGGCTTTTCTGGGCATGCACACAGAGCAAAGCTTTGTATAAAATAAAAATCAGAACTAGGCTGTCACAGGGAAAAATGCTTAACTCGTGGCTTAGAAGAAGTAAGGTTTGGAGCAGCTTCATGATTTTTTAATTACATGTTATTAACTGTCAGTGAGGCAGTTGTTCCTGATAGCTACAGTAGCCTGCACAAAAAGTTAAGCAAGACCTACAATTCCCTAAATGCTTTATAACCATTCCTCAAATGTTCTAGACATGCACCATGTGCATGTTCCCTCTCCTGCGGGCCATGGCAGCTGCAGGCACCCCACTGGCTCCTGGCGAACAACTTCTGCCCTTTACACACAGCTCCTGTTAAAACTTGGGGTGTCCCAGCTTTATGTGCACCTTGTCCCCACCTAAAACCTGTGAATCCACTAAACCTGCTGGCGACAGAGGCACCATGGGCACCCGCACACACCCAGAGCTGGGTCCCCAGTGCTGCACCTGTGGCTGACAGTGTTGGTGAGGTGACTTCTGCCAGTGCAGAAGTTCTGTTGTCCTCTTCTCACTCTAAGATCTCCCATGATTGTTGCAAATTTTCGTTATTTTAACTCTGCTTTTTTACTCAAGCCAAGTTCAGCTTTATTCACTTTGTGAGAAGTTTAAGGAAATTATAGGAACTGGACGTGTCAAAGCATGATTCAGTCCCAGAGAATGACAAAAACCCAGGCTGCTGAGCTGTAACTAAGCCTGACTGCCAGGGTGTTTGTTTGTTAGAGGGCAGAGGAGGATAGGGATGGGCTGACTGAGGAATCAGAAAGCATTAGAAACGTTGCCTAGTATTAAATAAGAACAGAATTATTTGCTAAGTCACATTGTCATTCCTCAGTGGCATTCAATATCACTCTGGGAAGCAGTCTTCCTGCAATCTTCCCTGGTATACTAATAAACAAGAGAAAATTCCTGGAATTGTTCTTTATAATATTGATTTATACTTATTTATATAGCTTTTTGGGCTCTGCAGTTGAAAATAGTATTAAAATTGCATTGATAGCATTGATAGTGTGAGACTGAACTCAAGAGTGTTTCAATAACTGGCTGTCGTCTGCTTTAAATGTCCTGACTCCTGTGTGCTCTGGAAATTGAAGGTATTAACTAAAATAGGAAGTTATAAAATAATTGTTTTTGAAAAAAGAAATCCATAAACTTGCATAAGATCATTTCATTTCCAAAGAATGTAAAATGTTCTAGAATGATGGGTAGAAAGACTCCAAGGGATATAATTTGGGTCGAGAAGCCTTTCTGCATATAATCAATTAGAAGATTGGGAGCTTAATTAAACAGGAGATGTAACAGGCTAAGTGAAACACCAGGAGAAAAGAGAAAGACAGCTCTAATGGAAGTGCATTTAATTACCAGTAAAAAGTTTAAGAACATTCTAGATATTTCAAATATATATTTTGTTGAGTAAAGATATGACTACTCATGAGTGGCAAATATTTATCTGCAAATGTATTCTTGCAGCAGGTAATTACTGTAAAGTCTCAGCTTGTTCTATTGCTATGATGGGTTTGATTAACAAGCTTTTAAAACATTCCTAGTAGAGAGGGCTGTCAATACCACTGACATATATCTTGTACTTTTATTACTCTGCAGTTCTTTTAGGGGTAATATGAAGAGGCCAGAAAATGTAAATATACTGAAACAGGCTCTGCTTGTCACTCTTTTCTTTACTATAGAACAGGCATTAGAAAAAGGTTATTAATTTTTGCAGGGTTGATATGGTTCTTTTGTCACTGAAACAATTCATTTTAACCTGAGAAGACAGCCTGGTCTGAGCAGCTTCCTAAAAACTGTCAATAATCATTACTCGCCAGAATTCGATAAATCCAACCTAATTTTTTTCCTTTTGTGAGAAAACTGTGTCAGGCTATGCACATTCTTTCTTCTGCATATCTTGAGCCACCATTTCACACTGTTGATGTTATGAAATTTCTTATTAAAAACATTTCAGAAATGGATTTGTATAATAAAAATTGTAGAATATAGTCATAGATAATATTAGCAGGGCTGTGGAAAATGCAATATTTTTCTGTCTTTCTATATCTTCCTTTTTAATGCACAGTGAATTGTTGATCTTTGTGACTTAAAAAGATAAATTTGGGATTATTCTGTACCTCGTACCTTGATATCTTATTGACTGTGGTACATTAGGAATCTCACTTGGTAGCACAGTCTGGCACCCTACCAAGAACAAGCTATTCTCTACTCCAGTTCATTGCAGTGTCTGACTGCTTTGGAATGGAGCAAAAGTCCCTTGACAAATGTCTTGACAAAGCGATAATGAAAAGGTCATACCACATTTCCTGCAGCATTTATATTGTTTTTTTTAGTGGCTGTGTACTGAAAACTAGAGCAAATTACACCTAATTAGGGAGACTAAGTTCTGCAATAAAGTGTCTTTTATCAAAGTTATTACATGTTATATTTGAAAATTCTAAAACTCTTAAATAGCATCTTGACAACATTGTTTCTCAGATCCAGTCTTAAAACGTTTTACCTTTTCTGAAGATCAAGGTCACAAACTCAGCAGTTCCTGTTTTATGGGGCCCTGGGGCCATTTTGAACTACTACTTCTTCAGGAATTGTTGATTATGATTGAATACTGAAACAAAAGCACATCATAGACATTCTGAGCAAGTCTTCCCTGACAGCATTGTCGGCATATGGAATAAGAAGTGCCCAATATTTAGTGACAATTATGAAAAGACGTGCTTATTAATTATTTTATTTTCCCTTGATAAGTCAAATTATTAAAGGCTAATTCTAAAAATACTGCATGTTTGAGCAAATACACCAAATTTTGTTTCTTTTATCATAATGTTCCGATTTTAGAAAACAAAGTAAAACTAATTGATGATGATGAAGTAAATATTCTGTGTCAGTATAGAAAAGTAATTTGGTTAAGTTTGGAACAGACTATTTGGAAAGGCTACAGAAGTCTTTCAGCTGACTTAATTAGCTTCACTAGACCCATAGGCTGTTAATTATAGTGGCAACAATGTCATCATGATGTCACCTGTAAAATAAGGTGCTTAATTGTGCAGTTATTATGCTGCTTAAAAAAGCCTTATTTATTCTCCTTTATGTCAGACCTTTTCTGCATAAGCAATAGCGACAATAAACTTTGTTACGTTCCAGCTTGCTCCATATTTTAAAATGCTTCCAAAATGTGGTCCAAAATCAAGCAGGAGTTACAAGTCACTAAGATTGTTCCCATCACATTTTCTTCTAAGTGGGAAACATAGATTATGATTAGTACATTTGGAGAGAACCTACTCACGATAAATCTTATTTTCCTTCTGCTTTGTATAACAAGTGGAGGAGAGTCAGAATAGAGTGTTCTAATTACACAGATGCAAATACTGGCTCAAAAATAATTTTTTATTTGTAATTAAATAATTGTTTAGTAATGGTAATTGTTCCACTAAATGCTTACATTTTTCTTTCCCTCTGTTTTGTCAAACCTGGTGATTGATGCGTGACATACTCAAGTCGATGACTAATCAGAGTTCTTCCTGCATTCAGTTACCTTTTTTCCCATAATCCAATCAAAATACACAGACTGAAGGAACAAAAAGACCTTTCAGTCCAACTCTGTCAATGTCCCTCATAAAAATTACTTTTATATTCATATATGTTCTATACTTGATATAATATACACTTAAACATGACCCACTTATATCTAGTGAGAATCTATTTGTTATTGAAAATGCTTTCTTCCAACACTGGAGATGACACAGCATCAGGACTGATGAACTTGGCTTTCATTAAGAAGCATGAGGGAGTGTAAAAATTCAACTAAAACCAAAGCTGTTGAAAAGAAGAAAGTGATGAATGCTGCTTTGGTACAGCCTCTTAATTCTTCTTATTATTCTTGATAAAAAGCATATTTGGTTTATTTACGAAGTGCATTTATTGTTGTGTTCTTACAATTTGAAACACGGGATTAAATTATAAATAATTTATATTTGTTTTATTTCGTTATGAGAAGATAATGGATTTTAGGACTGAATGTTTCAATGCAGGTGAGGCTTACCTGCATTGAAACCCACATCTACTTTTGTGAGTATGATGTACTCCCTTGACTTTATTTCCCAAAGTCTTTCCTCATACTGTGATTCCATCTTTGAGCTGAACTCTGAGATGTCCTGTTGGGGGCAGGGGAGAAGGGCTGATCTGGAGAGCAAGAGCTGCCAAGAAATGATGTGAGAGCAACTCTGTCTTACTGGAACAAGCAAAACTCTCTGAGAGCATCTGCAGAAACTGCAGTGCTGCTGGAGGTGATGATGATGACAACCATCATCCAGACTGAAGAGCAGCCAGGGAATTACAAAAAGACTTTGGAAACAATGTAGTAAGTACCTTGAAAAGAAATATCAAAGATATTGTGAGGTACGCCCTGTGGGAGAGGAAAAAAAAAAGTAATTCTAAAGAAATTCTTCCCCTTCAGACATCATTTATTTCACTTGCCTTTTCTGAAAAGTCATAATTTTCATCATTGTAACTTTTACATGGTCTAATCCTAGAGGAAGAAGTACAAGGGTTATAAAAATTACTGAAGATAGAATAGATATTATACTAACGATTTAAGACAGAAATTATAAATAGTAGGTGAAATATAAATAATTGTATTTAAATTTTTTCTCTGACACAGCAAACTAGGGACTAGATTCTTAGTAAAGAAGTTGTTTAATGCAGACTCATTTTGTACAGTTGAGAGTGTAGCCTCATCTACCTCAGTGCTGCTCTGAGACAGGCTCTTGAAATTCTTCCAGTTCTCAAATTACAGGTGTTGTGCTTTACTGAGTTATAAACAAATCATGTAATGGTATGGATGCCTATTACACATCAAGATGAATTACAAAAGTGAATCATGGCACCAAGGTAAAAAAGGATTAGGATTTTATGTGCTGCTAGTGCTGAACCACAATCATCGTAGCCAAGAACAAGTAATTATTCAAAATAAAACACAATTTGCTCTCAATGCAGACTGCTCAGAATATATGGGCTGTAAGTCTTCACTGATGTAAGATAGTTTGGCTGAAAGGCTAAGTTTTCAGAACCAGTGTGACCTTTTCATGTCCTTCAGTTATCAGCCTGTTCCTATAGCGTGGATAATTTTTTCAGGCACTTTAAAAACGAGTCTACAGAGACAGAAACTATTGAAATTTTACTCTAAGCCTCTCTACTATCAACACTCATGATTTTTTTCTGTCATGCAATTTTGTTTGTTTGTTTGTTTTTTGGTTGGGTTTTTTTGTGTGTTGTGCTGTCATGTGAATTAGGGGTCAGTGACCTTAGACAACCCCATGTTTGGATGTTCCTGGTGTACACTAACAGAGACACACAACTGCAGGTACTGGGCACTAAGCATTTTCCTTGAGAACTTGAATGAAGCTGTCAAGGTGCTGTGAATTTGTCCTTTCTAGAACAACAAAAGTGAAACTATACAGAGCACAAATAATTTCTCTCTCTCTAGGTGTGGCATTGTCAATAGAAGCAGTGATCCTCTGGATTTGTGCTGGTGCAGAACACCTCAGTATAAGATGAGAGGCTTCTGTAAACTTGGAGTCTGCAGAAGTGTGAGGTACAATATGTCCTGTCACAGACACTGCCAGGGAGTTGTTTTACAAGTTCCTCTCTGGACAAAAGCCCAGTGAATCTAACTCAAATGTCATCACCTGAGCTTCCTGCCAGCTGCAGGGGTACCCTTTACCTTGATTTTTTTTTAGGCATCAGCGTTAGAGATTATCACCGAAAGAATAAAGGGTAATTCAAGTGGTTCTCAGAATCCTTAGAAAGACTAGACATCCACCAAGTCAGGCAAAAATACAAGGAAATATATTGAGATTGTGCCTTAAGATTATCAAATCAGCTTGATAGGTTCATCATAAAGGCACAAGGAGTTTTTTTTCCTCCCTGGTGAATTTTGTCTTCGGAGTGCATGGAATTTATATCAGGTACTTCAGCATATCCTACAGACACCAGCTGTCAGGATATTGTAATGTTACTACATGACAGCAGGTAATAGAAAGAGCATTTCTGAAGTGGCATTCTCATGACATGTAATTTGATAAACTGTTCGATAACAATTTTCACTTCCGTTACAGAATGCAATTTAATTTTAGTTATAGTTATATAGTTTAGTGGCATTTCAAAAGTTAATACATTCTCTGTATTTCCATGCTCTAATAAATTCATTGTCTACAGTTCATAAAATACAAGAAAAAACTACTTTTCACTGCTAAAACACAGCTACTGGCTTGGCATTTTCCTCAGTACTAATGTGGTCTTACTTTACTGTTAATAGAATTGAAGAGCAAACAAGTATGTTAAAGCTATGTAAACTTACCCAATATCCTAATCTGTTTAATTTAAGTTACCCTTGGACTGTGCATATTTCTTCAGCTGCAGTGAACATAAATCCTGTGGTGGAACTAAATAATCCCTTTGTTATTGTATTATTTGGGTATCCTACTCATGCATATCAGTGGCATGACTAATATAAATAGTATTTTAACAGAAATAAACTTCTAAGGAAGAGCTCACTATATAAGAACTTAGTCTGAACAGGATTTTTTTAAAAATGGTACTTTAATGGCATGTTTATTATTTTTATTTTTCAAAGTGGATGATTAAAACTGAAAGCACCTGTGATGACTGTACAAGAAAAATCCCCCAAATTTGTAAGGTGGTATTTGTTTTTTTGCCCAATGAGAAAAAAGTTGTATAGAATAAATTTACTACTTAGAGTTAGTGTTATACTGCCTAGAACAATATTGTATGGCAGCAGTTCAAGTACTTCATCAGAGAAAAGGGAGCTCTTTAGGGGCATATGCCCAGATCGTGAAACTATGAAACGTTGATGTTCCCACAGCCACAGTGAGTCGGAGATGGGGCTCGGCCCAGCTGTCAAGCTTGTATTAATATTCACTGAACACAGAAACAGCTTTAGTTTCAGAACCAAAGAGTAATAAATTGTTCGTACTGTAGCTGTCACTGTGAGGGGTGTCTCCAAACAAAGTAGCCTCTCATTAAGGGGAGTATCTGTGAGAGCTTAAACTACATTTACAATAATGGATATAGCAGTTCCATTCCATTACGGTGGATATGTGTGAGGACTGAATACCTTGGATCTTTTGCAGTGATTTAAACACAGCTGTGCATTTTCTGCACAGCAGAAAAGTGTTAATGATGAAGTCTGGAAGGGATTAAGGCTTATTATTACTAATCTAATCTATTTTAACGAAACTCAGATTGACTGTTGTATCGTTAGAACCTTTTCATCCATTAATATCTGGAAGGAGGAGTAGAGATCAGTCTTCCTGTTCAGAAATTATAAGTGATCAAAATAGTTTCAAATGGGTCCTTCTTCCTCTCCATCATGTGAATGGGTTCTGGGTACATAGATGAATGAAAATGACAGAGTACCCTTGTCTCATTCTAATGCTTCCTGACCAGAATATTTACGCGCAGTGCTGGTTTGTATGTTACACTTTATTTCATGTCATATGACAATTTAAGGCATTGTCTCAAAACAGACGTTTTAGCAAAAAGAGCTCTTGGCTTTCTCAGATGTTCTTAGGTATATCAGGCCATGGTGCCAATTGGATTTTAAGAGTGCTGGATTACAATGGAACTCCTGAGGAAGTACCCGTGACATTCACATGAACACCACATGAATTCTTAATAATCTGTAGGTTATACTGAATACTGATTTAATTATTAAGACAAATATAATGATATTCCATCTTTGTGATCAGGGCAGCTCTGTGAGTAGAAAAGTAAGCATGTCCTTGATAAAAACAGTAGGAGAACTTGTAAAACCACAAAGCCACACCTGTGAGGAGGAAAGACAGATCCACCAAGCAACTGGGGGGGAACTGGAAAAATGCAGGCCTGCCACTGGTATATTGTGTGTGTGTGTCTGTAGGTAATAGAATGAGTAATGGCATATCATGCTAAAATGTAAAAATGCCATTTTTTTGTAAAAAAATTGTCAAGACCAGCGAGTTTGTCTTATCATCTATTTGAACATTGCAAGTACACTATTACTGCAGGGTACATAGAATAAAATGAGAAAAAAAGCAATTAGTCTTTCGTGGGTTTTGAATTATGTTGCTAGTAAATTTTTTCCAGGACAACATTTGTGGGGGAAAAGAATGGAAGCTTCTTGGCGGGCGAGTCAGGGCAGTAGGTGGAGAAAAGGAAATATAGTCAGTGTTAGTCAGCGTTATGTGGTACCGAGTGGGTGGAATTTTGACTGTGCTGAAAAGCTTGGAGACTTCCTATCAATTTATTTTATTCTTGGTGTTTGTTTCATAAACCAAAGCTCCCTGGTGTAACTGTGAAGCCTTCTACTGCAGGGCAGATTGGACTGATCTCATGGCTGTAATCTCACTCTGCTGACACCTTGTCCTTCTCCAAGCAAGTGTGACTGAAGAAACAGTAAAAGCATTTTCACTGAAAAACTCTCAGTGAAACTGTAAAAATATTATCTTGCTGTTAAGTATATTTTCTCTTTAATCTATAAATTCTCCTAACGTTTTCCCTATAGACAACAAAGAGACTTAATGTCCAAGGAGACACTAATCTCTATTTAATTTTTTTTAAAATTCTTTTTGGAGAAAAGTTTCTTTTTAATGCTTGCCTTAGATCTGGTTCAAAGCTGTAGTTGAAATACCAGCAACTCAAACATATATCTGAAATCTTTGGATCACCCAGTAAGAGAACTTCCTCCCACCTCTCCCAAGAGATCAAAAGTTCTGTTTTCCTTATTACTATGAAAAGATAGTTAATGATTCTTATTGAGGACATAACTGTTCAATATTGAAATAATTTCAATACTGGATTTATCGGGATAAACTTGCACTGTTAACAGGAGCAGGTGTTATGCACATTCATCTACTGCATAGATAAAAATGAGTAATTAACATAGTGCTGTGTTTTGTGATTTTCAGTTAAACATAATACAGTTTAAAAATACCCACAGAAATTCAGAATTGTTATAGCTCCAGAGGCACTTAAATTTATAGACTGTTTTACATTGATAGCCTATTTATTGGTGGAAGGGGTATAACGGTATAGCATATATGCTGTATATAATTAGGATTTTCCAGAGTTTTGAGGGGCAGGTTTCTCTATGATTTTAAAAGGACAAAACTTTTCAGAAGTGCAGAAGATTTATCCCCTGAAAATTCGGGAATTTTTGTTTAACCTTTTTGAAAATCTTGACCCAAATGTATGGAGGTATTTTGTACCTTACTATTGTGTATCTGGCCATAACAAAGTAGCAGCAATCTGGAAGATCAGATGAAGTGGGAATGCACTTAATCATGAAGATATATTGGTAATTCTCCTCTTGTCTGGTTTTGCTCTTAATCTCTTTTATCAGACCTGGCAATTCCTACTGCTTAGTTTGTAATATTTCCAAGAGACTCTCTTAAAAAAAAAAAAACATAAAAATAAATTCAACTTTTTAATGATTTGTAAGTTTACATAAGTGACAAGTTTAAAAAAGAGCTTGATGTGTTCGGATGCATCCACTACTCAAGGCTAGCATTAAGTGTTCACTGCAGATCTCATTATATGCAGATCATGAGTGTAATTAACATATTAATTTATATGCAGATATCCATCTAAATGCCAAAGCATTTTTATACAGCAAGTTCCTTTCTACTCTTGAATTGGTATTGGGGAAAAAACGTGAAAGAAACTTGCAGGGGTCAGAATGGGAGGCATTGAGACTCTCATGAATAACATTTTTTTGACTGTTTTTAGTAGATGCGCTTTCAGTTGTCTCAGTTTTCAGGATGCTCTGTAGAAAAAAAATGCAGATTTTAAAAAAAAAAATTGTGCTTGGAATTTTTTTCTTCAAACAAAAAATACACTTCTCTCAGATATTAGTAGACTTATTTTTGTGTTTGAATAAGGCATTGCTGTTTGTTCTTACCTTAATCGTTCTGTGATTCTGCAGTATTATCTCTTAATACCCTTTAAAAGTAATCCCTTATATGTGAAACGTGGAAATCTCACTCCAGTCCTGTACTCTGATGGCAAGTGGGGAGCAAAACTTAAATCAGAAAGTTGGTTTGGGTTATGCTTATTTCATAAATAAAATACCAAGTTATCTGCTGCTTTCCTTAGAGCTTGTTTTGAAAAGTGGCATCAAGGAACTGCATGTAACCTTTTTGGGAAGTAGGTTGGGAATGTCTGCCAAATCTGTGTGGTCCAGTTAATTCCAGTGAAAACTGCACCTCTCAGGAATGTATTCCTGGCCATGGAATCTGGCACAGCTGATAATACTTCAGCCTTTTACAAACAGACCAACTACCGAAGAGTTACATCAATCTGCTTTGCTTCTCTTTAACATAAACAAGAGACAGAAGAACATCAACACTCAATGAGAAACTGGGACTAAAAGCTTTTGCTTTTTTGTGTTAACCAGCGTAAGTTCTGTCATGGGAGGTGAGAGAAAGAACTGGTGAAGAAAATGAAGATTATATAAGAGAATTAGTTGTCCTAGTTCTTGAACAAATACCCTTTCTCTCAGAAAACTGATGACCACAGTGAGCCAGAACTGTTTCCCAGGGTTACCTGTTTCCTATATGTAGGTTATTCAGAATCAACTTATTACTGAACTTACTGTACTACTTTTGGGGTTTCTTGGCTGGTTGCTTAGTTATTTTTTTCCTCATCTGTACTATACTGAGTCTGAAATGCAGTATTTTGTTCCATCTCAGTAAGTATTTTCCAAAAGCATTTAGTGGATAATATTGAAGAATAAATAAATTTGAGCTGCTCAGAGAGCTAATCATTAGCTGCTCCAGAGAGTTCCCAAAAGGAAAAGAAATTTGCATTAGAAAGAGAAGATCCAATCATAAAAGTTATGTAATCCAGTTATAAACACTTTGTGATTCTGGAGTTCATGGGCTGTTTGCCTTAGTTACTAATGAGCCTAATTAAAAAGATCCCTGAAGCCAAAAATAATGGGGATGACAACTGTTAAAACACCATACAGTTGCCAAAAACAAATGTTAAGCTCTACTTCAAGTCTCCAAATATGGAAATAGTCCTGACTTAGGATGTACTATTCCAGAAGGAGAGTAGTTGTACAATTATGCATCCAGTCTTTGTTTCCAAAATAGTAGAGTTACTGTGATTTGAGACAAATGAGAGCAATTTTTTGCTGTCTCGATTTAACTAAATCAAATGGGTGACTTCATAACTTTGTGACTCCTGACTCTTCAGCCCTTTATGTTATTAGTTCTTCCTCATCAGCTTAGTTATATACCTTAGAATTGTCAATAATTTTTTTTTTCAATGTTTTTGACCAGCAGTTCAAACACAGCTAGAATTTTTACAAATAAGACCAGGGGATATTATTTTTGTTAACTCAGTTAAGGGCAATTTCCATCATTAAGCAGTGAAGTTTTCTTGTTCCAGTTTTTTTGCAGAGAAAAGATTATAACTCTCTCTCTGATATGTAGATTTGTCTATCTGACCCACAGACTGGATGATCTGGGGTCTTTCACTCTCAATTCCAGACAATGAGAGTTTAGGTAGCAAATTGTCAGAGTCAGAATTGAGATCACTATGTGGAATATCACCAAATAAGTTACAGTTGAGTTGCTTAATGACACTGCGTATAATTACTAAATGTTTGAAAACTAGGGATGCAGTTTCATTTCTAGTGTTAGGTTAGGAATCCTATTAATTCCTAAATGTTAGGACTAAAAAAATAGTTATCAATAGTTTAGAAACTGCCTTAGGTGGGGCTGGATATAGCCTTGGGCAAAGAAAAAGAATATTTTCTCCAAAGAGTCTGTTGTAGTAAAAGAAGAATAGTGGATGGTTTTATCTGACTCTGCTCATTTTATTCTTTCACTATATCTGAAGAAGCTGTGGTGCCTGCAGTCTCACTAATTTAAGGTTTTTATCTATTCCTACCAAGTCTTATCATGGAATAGGACTGAAAAAAGTATGTGGTAAATTTTGTACTCATTAAGTGGATGTTTGAAAAAGCTGATATGTTTAACTTGTCATTCCAAATAAATTTGAGGTTAAAGGAATGAACTAAAACACCCAAAAGTGTATAATGATGTTGTACGTATGACAGTCAAACCACCATCGAATTACTGAAAGCGAACACTTCAAGATACTATTTTGGTTATTTATTTTATTTTATTTTATTTTATTTTTAAATTTTTTTAAAATTTTTATTATTTTCCTTTAAATTGCCGTGAATTCAGTTTAGTAAATTGACTTGTATGATTTACGGGTCTGCAGGATCTCTGAGCAAACTCTGGCTTGATGTACAAATCATCCTCAAGCCTGAATGATGAAACAACACTGAATACTGGGCTCATGACTTAGTCTGACATGGCATTGCTGCCCTTCTTTTATTTACTTGACATTCCATCCAGAATAGTACTGGGAGAAGAAAAGCACTTCATTTCACTGTGCTAAATACAAACAGATTTGTCACTGCCTATTGAGAAATTAGAACATAGTTCTACAGAATCAACCGGAGAGTTGCTAAATTTCTGAAATGTGTATTAATTCCTCTGAATATATATTTCAAGTCTTTTCTCTATAAAGGATTAGAGCAAGTTGGATGAATTTCATACAATACCATGTTTTCCTAATGTACATGCTTAGAGAAACCTCAGAATTTATTAATCTGTTATAGAAATGTTTGTATAAAACTTTTTTCTTCCTGAAAATGCTGCTAGAGCAAGGAAAAAGTTAATCCTCTTAGTTAACAATGTGCATTTGAATGGATTTCACAGGAAAACTGAGTGCCAACAGAGATGTATAACTAAATGGCAGAGGTAATATACTTTTTTGAAGATATATTCAAATTGCCATGCTCTACACTTGGGGGATTCCTGCAAGCTGTCTTCAGAAGAGCTTTGGCAATGACATACACTTTTAGAACTGGGGACATTTGCCATTTATTACAAGTTGTGATATGAAGACAAAACTTCTGTAGCTTTGAATAACTTCTGTAGCTTCTGTAACTTTGAATAAAGTTGCACTCCTTCTTAGTAGAATTAGATTACTTGAGTAACATTCCATAAAGATGCTCAGCATTCAGGGCTCAGTATTTGGTGACCGGTGTTCAGGAGCCAGCTGGGTCTGCCTTTGGCACAGTGGAGTGGTTTTCCTTGGATCAGGATTATTTACAGGTTCCAGTACAGACCCTGCTGTTGGCACATGTGCTGAGAGCTCTGTGCCATTCTGCTCTGACAGCACTCAGAACCAAGTGGAGGCAAATCACTGTTCTCTAAGGTGCAAATCACCACTCATCTCAATGCTTTGAGTCTTTAATGATTTTGTTCAATGCTGTGGGAGTTGGAATTGTAAACTCTCAGTTGCTGAAGGATGCAAAGTTCCTGAGATGAAGCTCAAGCTTTTATAACCAGAATGGAGCAGCAGCATGGAATGAGCCTGCTGAGTGCTTATACAATATAGAGCTCCACAGTGAAATGCATCTTACAGGCATTATAAATCAATTTGGGTAATGGAAAACAAACTACAGGCAGCTGCTATTTGGAATTTATGTCTTTTTATTCTTTTTGTTGCTGTCTTTACAAACATAATGGGAAAGTCAGAAATACACATTGTGTCAAGAAAACAACACTGAGGGCCTGCAGGGCAGTCATAAAGGTGTTTAAATAACCATCTCAAATGTTTGTGATTAGTATAAATAAGTAGAAAAATAGGTTGTTCTTAGTCTATAAATGCACTTAAATCAAACTAAACTTCTAATCAATCAATATGGCCCTTAGTTTTCTGATCCTAATGTCATTAATATCAGTGAATTGGAAAATCTATTGACATACCCTAATTCTGGCTTTACACTGTGACAGATTCTGTGCCTTTTACTTACCAGCTTTACCATCAGTCTGCAATTTGTGACCCAACTGAATTTTCTTCAGAATTTACAGTACTCAGATATTTGGTATTACTGCTTCTCATTCATGTCACATGAAAGAGGGCTATGTACAAACACAGACTTTATTTCATCTACTGACTACACGTTTTCAAGAAAAATTTTCATTGCTGTTATAAAATTTAAATGTGAAATACATATCTGTAGATTATAAGTTCTCTTTTCAAGGAGAAATAAATTATTGCATTACAGTAGCTGGCTGTATAAGCTACTACATGGTGAGAGGAGGCAAAACCTACATAACTAACTGGAGGAAGATGGAAGATAAATTAGGGACCAGAACAGGTTTATTTCTTTTCTGAAATGGTCCTGAGTGTCTCTAAAATAATATATGCTTAGTTGTATTATTTTTAAAGCATTTTCTGGATGCAGGCACTTGATACAAATAGCATATGGTACAGGAGGGTCTTTAATTTCAGGATTAAGTTCTAAATCCTACTTATTCCAGGAAAAAAGGCAGAGAACACAGATACTAATTAAGCAAATAAGGGAGTAGGAAATAGGAAAGAACATTTTTACAAAATTTCAGTTGTGAAAGGTACATGTGAATAGACTTCATCACGTGCACTTCTGCATAAATGCTCCATTCCTACAGGCTGTTCTTGAATGACTGAATTTAACTGGGTGCATTGAAACAAACACAGTGATAAAATCATCATCTTGATAGGAATGCTTGATCAAATAGTTCCAAAATAGATGTTTCGCTGTACATTTATGGTGGATTTTACAGTTCATGATGGGCATGATTTATAAGAACAGAGAGTCAGATCTGAGAGTTAAGGTGACTGTTTCAGCAGTACCACAGAGTCTCTGTGGATTTAAATGTAATATCCAATTCCAGGGAGAATCACATCAGGTCTGTACTGTCTCCATGCAATGATGGTAAGGGAGAAAGAACATGAAACACAAAAGATTAAGATGGCTGCTAAGTACAGTAATAATGGGAACTAACTTCAGCTAACTTCATAAATCTTAGATAAATGTCATAGCAGGACAGAATTCTTGCTTCTGATATATCTAGAATTTGAGTCAGTCCTTTTTGGAGAAATCAGTCAGGAAATCTTCAAAAGTAGACATAGCACTCAATTTAGATCTGATTCAAGATGTACTAGAGATCATAATGGACCTACATTTAACTTCTCTATGTAAGAATGGCATCCAGGAAATTTCATTCCTAAAGCATTTTTAAGACAAGAAACTGCTTAAAGGAAAATGGGAAGAAAGAGATAAAAGGTTAACCTGGTTAACCAGGTTGATGATTCTAGATGTCAAAGAGCTATTTTAAAGTAATGTATTTGACATTATATTGGAGTTAATGTGTTCCACAATTTAGCAAAAAATGCTAAAGGGGTGACAGGCCAGCAAAATTCACCCAGCAGCTTAAGGAGAATTTTAAGGCCATGCTTAGACAGTGAAAATCATTTGTGGAAAATAAGAACAGAAAATTGCATCAAGTCTAGCAGGTTCAAAACAGTCCCAACAGATTAATTGAAGAGTAATTTTGGGGTTGAACATGTTAAAATCATAACATTTTATAACAGCAGGTGTTCCAAACAGCAGGAGCTCTGCTTGAGATTTGTGGTGCACACAAACACACACACACTCGCAAGTTAAATGTATAACATGTAATGTAGTAACGTATGTTATACATGTTGAGAGATATAATTTGTTATAATATATATTTTAGATACATAATATATTGCAATTATGTTATAAATAGGCTGTTTATAACTATATATAGCATGTTGCAGCTATATAAAGCATATACATATCTAACAGATACACTGCATATGATTCTATATTACACATTCTAAATTATCTCTTACAATGCTAATGACAGACGACTGTGGCAAGTGCACAGGGTGTCTGTGCTTAGTCTTGATTGAACTGTGCTGACCCATCAAGGGCTTTTCAGCTTTGAATCTCATCAATACCTTTCTTATATTAATAATTTTTTACTTCTGTGAGTAGAGAATCAGATTCTTTATAAGGAAATGGAGAGATTCCATTTCTAGAGGATAACCTGGATTTTTTCATTCTTTGTCATAGGATTTTATACCTTAAGCTAAAGAAGATCCCATTCAATGCCAGTATATCACCCCATATTTGCTTTATAGGCATCTTTCCATTTGCTGTGTGCTGTATAAACATAATGCCATGGGGTGCAAATAAAACTCAGAGGAACACATATGTACAATGCTGGAGAGATAATAATTACAGTAATGGGAGAGATTGCTTGGGACTTCTCCAGCAACTGCTACAGTCTTCAGTCATTATTTTAAAAAAACCCAATAGTTGAATAGTTTTGTTCCTCATCAACCCCACCAAAATCAGCATTTTTAATGTATTATTAAGATTTTGCATTCAACGACAACCAATACAAGTAACTTGTTCGAAAAGAGATGAGCCAAAGGAGAGAGAATGAAGAGAGAATGAGAATGAAGAAGAACAAGAATTTTTATCTCAGAGAATGACTTATGAGGTAACATTAAGAAGATAAATGCATGCAATCTGAATAAATGATGTCTGAGAAAGAGCAACAAGCTGAGAGCAAGGGTGAACACTTGGATAAGATGAAATATATTCACAAGAAATGTAATGGCATAATAGAGTGATGGCACGTAGTGGAATTTTAGTCTGGCTCTTATTGTATTTCTTTGCACACCTCTTTGATAGAATAAAAAATGATGGCTTGGTTTAGCAATCTCAGGGAGTTCAAGTTGGCAAAGTAATGACCTGCTTTTGTTGGCGGTAGAATTTAGAATGAATTCTCTTAAGTAGTTCCAGAACCTTGGGGTTTTTTCAATTTTTACTGCTGTATTTCTTCCCAAATATTAAAAATTCCCCACCTGTTATATATTCTTCCCTATGAAGAAGGTAGTTTTCAAAATTATTGGCTCACTAAAATAAGTTTGAAGAATTTTAAAATATTAGTATTTCATTTTAAGATGTCAGTTTTAATTTTTGGAAATATCTGTAAAATTTCTGGTTGATATTCCTTTTAGAGTGAAGATGGATGGCCACGGGAGACAGTGATAACAGTTCAACTTGGCTTTTTCAGAAAGTATAATACCAGTAGATTTTTATACCCTGTTTCTTGCACAAGCATGATAAGGCCAAAAAATACTAGGTCATTTGATTTAAAAAAGTAAATAAACCTGAATCTGTTAGAGCAGGTCCAGAGGAGGCCACAAAGATGCTCAGAGGGCTGGAGCTCCTCAGGGAGTTCATATGGAGTTCATACAGGCTGGGGTTGTTCAGCCAGAGGACGAGAAGGCTCTGGGGAGACCTCAATTACTTCATTTCTTCCAGTACCTAAAGGGGAAGGTGACTTTTGACGTGGACAGGCAGTGACAGGACAAGGGGGAATGGTTTCAAACTAAAAGCCAAGAAATTTAGATTAGATGTTGGGAAGAAGTTCTTGGCTCGGAATGTGGTGAGGCCCTGGCACAGGTTGCCCAGAGAAGTTGTGGATAACCCATCCCTGGAAGTGTTCCAAGGCCAGGTTGGATGGGGCTCTGAGCAACCTGGTCTGGTCGAAGGTGTCCCTTCCCATGGAGGAAGGGTCTCTTGGAACGAGATGATCCTTAAGGTCCCTTCCAACACAGGCTTTCTGTGATTTGTGCACTGAGAATTGTGAGAAAGTGAAAAATTGACTTTTAATCCTGGAAGAAACATGAAGAGAAATTTGCTCAGCATTTCTCTATATGCATGGGGCTCTTGTGATTAAAATCAAAATGGAACAAAAAAGTTTCTTTGGAATATTTGCCTTCCATTTTTCAGTGAGATTGAGCACTATTATCTAGAGAATCTCTCTCCTCAAATGCTTTTCTCTGTGGTCAATTTACTTTTATTTAATTATGCTTAGACACATTCTCATAAGGCCATGGTAGAGTTTAAGTCACTGTTTGCATATGCTGAGTGACACCTGAATGGGAATTAGCATGGGTATGCAAAATACTATTATTATACTTTCTATTACTCATCTTAGGGTTTGAGTTAGCATATATTCAAGTAATTTCAGTACCCCTTGAAAAAAATCAGTCTGCTGGGATTTTTTTCCTACTTGTTGTAGGCTGTAAATAGTCCTTTGCTGTTCATTGTAGTCTAATTGTTCCAATACCTTTTGTCATTTACCTAAGAGCTGCTGGAACTTAAAATTATTATTGCAATTGTTTTCAAAAACAATCAGGTGTCAGGTTCATTGCCAGATTTGTAACTAGATCAAAGATGCTCCGTTTAGTGTATTTCAACTATGGAACATCGTGCACTGTTGAGGAAGTGTGGGGAAGAGTTGCTCATAATTTATTCTACATTTTGTTTTAAACATAAAATACTAAACCAACTGAACCATAAACCTTAGGTGAATAGATTTCTCTCCTTGTGGTATTTACAGCTTGGATAAATTAGGTGTACGTAATAACCAGCTGTCGACCTCCAGATGCAGTACAGTCAAGCTGCATAAATTCTGCAGTCCCAGACACTGCGATGCAGCCCTGGTGCAGGGCTTGGTGGGCTGCTGTAAATAATTTCATACCGTGTAACCGAATTCCATGCCAGCTTTGTTTTTATTTTTATTTTTTTCTAGTAATTTAATGAAACGCATGTATGAGTAGCCAAGTCTGATTGCAGTGAAACTGTTGAAGCTCTACTCTTTTAGAACAGGAAGGCAGAAGAAACCAGAGAATGTGACATTTCAACTGCAATGCTTGCAGCACATGACAGAAAATTAATGAGTGAGGAGTCCTCACTTTTAGGAAAATGCTTGGTTGTAGGTCCAATATTACAGTACCAGTAATAGAGTCTGGGTTGTTCTTCTCCCTTTAATTTTGTTGCTCAGGGTAATGGTGGAGTAAGGTCTTTAATTTCAGTAAAGCTGGTGAATAAATTGGTTTATTTTACTGACTATCAAAAAAGCTGTTGCTCTCTAATGAGAAGGTTTCAGAAGCCTGATTTCTGAATTGGTCACAAATCCCTTAATACGTCACTCATGGGTTTTTATATGTGCTCTGGTAGAAGATGATTTCCTTGTGGTGTCATACACCCCATGCTCTGTTCTCCTATGAACTCATTTTCCCGGTGTTATTGTTCAGGTAATGAGTGATTAATTTTCAAGATTTTCATATTGTTCAGATCTGATGTAGTCTAATTTGGACTTCACTTGTCATTTAATCGTGTAGATTTTTGGGCTTCTTTGTCTTCCTCCTCTCTAGACACCTTTCATACTTTTGATTTCTCTCCTACTTTTTACGAAAAAGGTTTGTCTTATATACAACATATTTTATCTTAAGTTCTGGTTAGACTTTACTTTAAAACACAAGATAAATACCTTTATTAAAAACTTATTACCGCATGATCTGCTACGGCTTAATAAAAGCCTGCCAAAGACATTTGTCCTTACCTTGTGTAAGAGACGGTCCGAAGATCCCTCATCTGTCTCACGATCATCAANGGACCACGAGGATCCTGACTCGCCGTTGGTAGCTATTAACCACCCCCCCCCTCTTTTTCTCTCTATCCTTTGTTTCCTTATATCTCTCCCCCTCATCTATCGCATAATCGTGTTGTTGGCACTCAATAAAAGTGTATTGTTTTGATTGAAGCATAAAACTTTCCCCGTTTGTGTTTCTTTTGCACTCTGAGATCAGGATAACGAACCATCACGACCCCCGCTCGTGTTAGCGGATCGTGACACCTTGTGCTTCCAAATTTCTTACTACAATCAAATATGATATTTCTTAGTCTAAAACAGCTGTGTTGGATTTCTGATTCACTTTCCAAGTAATCAAGTTAGGATTGTGTTCATTCATCTTCATGTCTTAGCCACTTTGAATTTATTACTGTTTTTCAAATCTATCCGTAGTTTGTTGTGGAAATAAATGAGGGATTAATTACTGCTTTTTAACAGTGCTTGCCTTATTATGCTGTAATGTCTCCAGGTTCACAAAGGAAGGGGTTTGCTTCTATGAGTCCCACGTCTCTCAAATGTTTAATTTGATGTATTACCATTTGTATTTTGCTCTGTAGTTTTTCTAGAGAAGTTGTGATCAAGCCTGAACTTTCAGCATTTTGAAGTAAGACATGAGTATAAATTCCAACTGATTGTCACTCAGTGTGATACTAAAATATTGCAGGGAAGGAATTACAGTATGCATGCTAGAAATCTCTTTTAAAACCTGCTTTTATTGTAAATGCTGTTGATTTCACTGAGCTGTGGCTATGCAGTGGCTGTATTGCAGAAACAAACCAGTATTAATCTATTTTTACATAAGCCTGTACAGAGTTTACAGTATGAAACTGTGTGAATTCTTAGACTCTTGAGCTGAAACACAAAGATGAGCTAGTGCTGGCAGAGTGTAACCTCACAGCCCACAGTGCTGCAGTTTCATTGTCAGAGCTGGCAAGATGTGGTAGATCTGAGTACATTTGTATGAATTCCGTTGGTTTGCAGCACGTACATGAGCTAGAGTTCCTCATTAACTTCTGGAATTATGCAAATTGTTATTTGACAAATGGCTCTTCATAACCTCTACAAGTTTAACATTTGGAGTTGAATCCATCATAATTCTGTGTAAGCTAAAAGGGCTCCAGAGGCATTTGATATACCAGATAAAGTCTGAGTTTCCTGACAGAAATTTACTGATGTAGCTTCAATAACCAGCTTGAAATGAAAGGTATTATTCTAAGTATTTTGTGCTTTTCTTTCAGACATTTCTGTATGTTAACAGAAAATTGATTAACAGTTTGCCTGCACATATAACTATGTATACTGAAAAAAATTAAGTGTAATTGTATACATCGTGATATGATAATAAGTAATCAGTGAGTCTGAAGCTGCTCTGTGTTAGACAGTCCCTGGGTTTCTTCCATCTAAGGAACCTGGCTCAGTTACCTACATTTTATAACAATCCAGATTCATAACCCATGTTCTTCTCTAGGTGAAATAGCAAACATAAAGCTTCTGCAGAGCTGTAGTAGAAAGCTGTACCACTTGTTGGTGTTTCACATTCTTCCCTGTTCTTAGGTATCCTTGGGTGAACTCATTTCACATTGATTAACCTCTGCCACTGTTTCAATCCAAGCCATTATGTCTTCACGTAATAAGGGACTATTGATTCTTTTTCCCAGTCGAATGAAACTGCACAGATGAAAAAATATTGTCCCTGTTTCACAACACTTAAAATTGTATTAGAAATGGATTTCAGTAAGCAACTGACCAAAAGCACTTGGCAAGTAATGAAAACCTACATTAAGAGGGAAAAAACCACTGTTTTTCAAAGAGACAAGATACACACAAAATATTTATAAGAATTTTTTTTAAACAACTTTTTACCTCACAGATTCTGATCAGCAGGTAGTAGTAAAGGTGTTTTGTGTGTGAGTGAAGTTAAAATAGTGACATATAACGGGAGTGCATAGAAAGATAATTTTGATTTGAGAACTCAACAATATTTCTTGTATTTCTGAAGTTAATCAAGAACCGAAAGCAAAAATGGACTTTTTTTTTTTTATTATGTATTTGATATAACCAGAGGAAATTTCCCTTCCTTTCAATCTGATACTGGACAAGGCTGGAAAGTTTGTAAGTGTTATGTATATCTAGGCTTCAATTTCACTTCAGCATGGTACATAAGAGGTTCATGAGTGACCCCTTCTCCTGAAGTTGAGACAATATATAAATATTTTACTAAACTTGGTTACCAAGTGTTGTGTGCCATAAGTGCAGAGCAGATCTTTGACAGTACTAGTATTCAAATACACTTCAGAGAGAGAAGTAGGCCTTAAAAGCAAACTTCATGCTTCTCTTATAATGAATTTATTAGGTCTGCACTATTAGTTTTATGTAGGTTTTCTGGGTTTTGGGGGGTATTTTTCACATAAAATTATCAGGAAGAGCTGCCTATTAAAGACCTAATCAGCCCCAGTCTTCACATAAGCAGAATTGTCCTTGTGCTCCAGCTGTTTTGATTCTCTAGCAAAGCAGAGCAGATACAAAATCCACTTAATTGGTTATTTAAATAGATTTATAGTTGTTTGGCAGTGCCGCAATGATGGTAAGGGTTCTGCAACACCTGAATACATACTGAGAAGGTCCCTTTCCTGTTTTTGAATATGTTTTAAGTTTGACTCCTAATTGATTCTTTTACATGACTGCAAATCCAGATAGGATCCTTGCAGTGACCACAAAACACTGGTATTTCTGGATTAATTTTAGCCAGGATTTTTCTTTTATGTGAATTTCAAAGACATTTCACCTTGAAATAGAAACGATTTTTGATCATTTAAGTTACTTTGGTTTCTGCTCTGAAAGTCACATGGGTAGGTCTCGGAGAGTAATTTTAAACCATTATTTGTAGCCCTGTTAAGCAGCAGGAAAGAGGAGAAAGAAGATTAGTAATTGGTCTCTGTCCAGCACAAACTGTTGAAATTGATTTGGCTTCAGGCTGCGAGTTAAAAGCCAGCCAATGCATTACAGCAATGGATCTATGGTACATTGTGTTAATAGACACCAGGGGCTCTTTGCCTTCCCTGTTTCGCACTCAGCTTTAACCCCCATCATCCCATCCTGATTCTTTTCTAGCTTATTCCAGTGCACACCAGTGATGGCCCCATTGCACCCACACTGTTATCAAAGCCCTGCTGCCAAAGATGGTGGCTCTGCAGTTAGGACAGATAAGTGGTGTCTTTGCCCCTTTTTTACCTCTGCAAAGAGGACATGAAATCCTCTTGGATTTGCACTGATCAGTGAAGAATTCTCTGCTGTTAGTGGACTGTGTCCATTACAGTGGTTGCAATAAAACAGGCTGTTTGAGTTTCCTCTCTAATAGAAAGATGCCATTTAATCTTACATGAAACATTGACTTATGACTGCTGGTCTTGCTCCAATGAAACTGCTAAAGGTTTTTTAATATGTATTTTAAAACCAAAGAAGTCTGTGTTCGTTCTGACGGTTGGATCCTTGTGGTCTTCTCTTGGTTTCTGATTGGATCTGGTCAAGCATCGTGTCTGACACATCTCCAGATATCATTTATATGTGGCAAATATTTTAAGCTTTTATACTGAGCACGCACAGTGCCATCACACACAGGGAAAATGTCTAGGTTTGATTCAGAGATCAAGATTGTCTGTAGAGCAACCTGTTCTGAGAGCTGTATTTTAGTCCAATTTCTTGTTTTGTGCTCTGTCAGACTTCCACTGTCAGATAAATGTGTACTGAAACCTCTCACAGGGTCTTGCTGAAGCTGAGAATCCTTCTGTACTATGTGCCTACAGCAGAATGAGCAAACACACAGAACAAGATCTGTCTAACAGTCCCATCCCACTCAACACATCTTAGGTACCTCAAAATAAGAAATTTGGAGTATTAGAGGCCACGTAGTCACTTCAGTAGAGTGTTTTCACCAAACTGATATATCCGGTTTGTCAGCTCAAAGGAATCCCTCTGTTGTTGAGGTACAGCTGTTTATAACAGGATAAGGTTAGACATTCCCTGAAGAAAGTTCCAGCTCCCTTAATGTCTTTCTTCACTCTTGACCACATACTCCTTCCTTCCACTTCCCTCGCTTTGTTTGGTTCCTCTCCTTGGTGAGCCAGATGAGAGCATTTGAATGGCAGAAAGCAAACTCCAAGAACAAAATTAAGGTGCTATGGGAGGGAGAGAGAAGGAGAGGGGATATGAGAGAAAAGGATTACTTCTTTTAAAGGGCAGGGGGTTATTACATCAGTTCAGCTGTTTAATCCTTATTAATGTTTATGATTTTAGTTTCAGTGTACAAACAGGCTGAAAAAACCCCAAAATGCCTGTGTGGAGCATTTAAACCTCACTATTGATTTTAAGGATTAGAATGGAAGAAGTTACATCTCAATGAACATTCTGAATAGAGACTTCCTTACCTCCCACAGTGCTCTTTCCCCGTTTATGAGATTATACGGTAGTTTCCCGGGGTTCGTTGAGATAGGGTTTTCCCCTTAAGGTTTTGGTATATGTAGGTGCCCATTTGCTCAAGCTGTTGAAGAAGGCTAGAAAGGGTTTCCTAACTGAAGAGCCTCCATCAACTATCACATACATTTTACAGGTGACTTTATTGCCAGAGTGACCTGACAATGTGTCCTCAATCCCAGTTCTTATATTTTAGAATAATTACATGTTCAGTGAAACTGCTTTAAGTCAGTGACCAGGAATTATCAGCCTGATGACAGAAACCCTTAGGAACTGAAGTTCAAGAATCAAGGAAGCAATGACCAGCTTTCTGCTGAAGTTCCACTGATGTTTTCAGCTTTGCATATATACACAGAGTTCATGGATTTGAATGGTTTGTGACTGTAATTCCACAGATAACCTCACAGCTCTATTGCATAATTATGCCCATTTCCATAATCAATCAAAGCTTTTATAAATACATTGCATTTCAGAGAAATTTCATAGAATGGTTTCAGTTGGAGTGGACCTTAAAGATTGTTTCATTCCAACCTCCCTTCAGGGGCAGGGACAGCTTCCACTAGACCAGGTTGCTCAGAGCTCCAGCCAAGGCGCCCTCAATTTCATACTTATTTTGCATTAAAAAAAGGATGCATGGAATGCTTTTACATGATTAGCTAAAATCCATCCTTAAGAGAAACCTCTCTGCCATTGCTTTGTAAATCCTGGAATTACCATTTGTTGTAAAGGACCCTCCTTGCTTTAAGAATCTGGCATTAGGACAATATGTTTTCCATTACAATGACAAGTACATATAAAACACAAATCCCACTTGAGAGCCTAAGCTGTTTGAAGGGGTTTAGTGTCAGACACTCATTTCTGGGAGGCTGGATTAGGAATTGGAAAAGATGTTATTACTAGAGCACTGTAGCTGGTACATTAAGGTGTATCTGCATGTCAGGAATACAAGGTGTACTCAAAGGCGAACCTTTTCTATTGCATATGACAACTACAGAGATTCCTTTTTAGACTGACATACTGATGTTTACTACTTTGAAATGGCATTTTTTCCTGAACAAATCCCATTAATTGGGATTTGGATTAATGGATTAATTCTTCTTTAAAAAAAAAAAAAAAGTACATCAAAATTATGTTATCTGACTCTGAAGAGAAAGAAAATCTGCCTTTTGGCTATTTTTCCTAATCTGTATTTCTGGATGATGTTTTTCTGGACTTTCCGGTCACTTGCATGCTTGTGAATCAGGACTGTCTCCGAAATCAATGGTACTACAGCACTCTAAATTTAATATAAGAAGAGTTTCCAGGCCTATGTGTTTCTTCATAGACGTTCATATGTAAGATACTTAAAACTTCTAAATAGTTAGTTCTTAATGCATTAATGCATTATTGCACTGGCCATTGACTTTTAAGATTTAGTAATATTTCTTAAGAACTGATTTGAGAGAGATTCTATCAGTCTGTGCTTTTTAAATTGATCCATTCATACTTGAAAAAGACTTAAAGATCCTAATTGATTTATGTAACTGGACAAAAATACTCTTCTTTTCCCCTAAACTTTATTTATTAGGGGTGCTGCAACAAAAAGCTTGTAAATGTGCATCTGGTGAGGAGGTAACCTTAACCTAACCTGTGCTATTGTCCCAAAGCTAAGGGTTCATGATGGTTATTTTTATTTTATTAGCAAACCTATATTGGTAACTCAATTTTGAGTATTCAGAGCTCTGAGTCTATATGATTATCGAAATGAAACAGATAACAGGCATTTCTACTAGTGGCCAAGTAGCAATGACACAGGTAGAGGATGAACAAGATGAACTTCCCCTACAGTCACTTACAATTTCTACACTTTCAAGGTTATTTTGCAAGCAACAACCACACTCCCCACCAAAAAAAACACCCAAAGCCCCAAACTTTTAAAAGAAAAATAATTCTCTCCTATATGTATCATATTTATTTGTGTCTATAAATTATGCCCAGATGTAAACGGACAGTTATCTTGNGGGGGGGGGAGGGGTTGCATCAGAAATACCAATACTAGTCATCTTCAGTGCTTAACATTTCATAGAAAGTGTAATACATGGGATTTAATGACACCAAACTTTTTGACATGTTTTGACTTAATATTAATCATTGAATACACTTAGTTACAGTTGGATTTTAGGCAAGAGCTGGAATAATATGCATTTATTGTTTATTTTTTTCATTTCCAGCTTTACAGACATTGATGTAATAGTAATTAGAAGTCAAGAATAAAGCAAAAGCTGATCAAATTAGCCTACATCTAATGACTTGTTTTGTAATATTGATGGACAATTCGATAGTTTTGAACCACCTTTTAACTGGTATAGGTGAGGAAAAATACTTTTAAATAATGTAAATGCTGAATAAATTGCAAATGGCCAATGAAAGCATTTTACGACTACCACATTACCTTCTGACACTTAGGAGAAAATCCTAAGAGTAGAGGAGGAAGGAATGTTCCCAGTATCATTTACTTAAAAAATTATCAAGTGTCCTGGGGATATTGCTGCTTATGTGCAAATTGGACTGCTAATTTAGGACAGCACAAACATGCTTCCCTCCTTCCCTAGGAAACTAAAACCAGACCTATCCCATATTAAACAAACATAGCAAAATACTCTTTGATCACACCTAATATGTATAAAATTCATGAATATGGAGAGGAATTTTAAATGCCTGCTGAGCTGGACTCAGCAAAATTTTTGTCACACTGTCTTTTTACAGACGTGATAGAGAGATGGATAAACTCTGCAGTCAATACTTCTGCTGTTTTATTGCTGTTCCCCAGTGGGAAGGAGGACAAAACACAAAATCCCCTTTTTCTCTCTCTTTTCTGTCCTCTTTTGACAGTCATAAGTCTTAGATAGGAGTAGAATCCAGTAGGAGTTTAAATTATATGAACAAAACTGTTTGTGTTCTTCCCTGTCAGCAGGTAAATCCTGGTGTAGTGCAAGCCACAGAATCCCAGCGTCCCTGAGGAACCTTGTCCAGCATCCTGCTCAGTGCAAGATCAGCGCTGAGGTCACATCAGCTGGGGCTGGGCATGGCTTCCTGGAAATCACTGCAGTCACCCTGATTTATACACAGGCTTCTCTAACAGGCAAACCATATGGTGGCTGCTGTTTGTTGCCTTTCTCTTTCACTGCAAACCTTGCCTGTGCTTTGGCTTTGGCCATCTTTTGTTTTTGCTTTTCGTGACATAACAAAAATGTCTGCTGAATTGCTAATGTTTTACCTTTGGGCAGTAAGATCGAGTTGTCTGACAATAGCTTCCTTGCAGCTTTCAGACATTGGTTCCCCATTGCCACACCCATGCCAGCCCTGTTATTAAAATGTTAATTATACTTAATTCATTTTACAGGCTGTTCAGGCGTTGCTCAAAGATTCCGCTGTCAAAAATCCTTTCCTATTTACACGTCTCTTCAATCTCCTCTTAACCAACTGTCTGCCACTTTCTAATTAGCTTTAATAAACTTCAAATTCTTCTCCAAGGAGCTGGTCTTCACTGATAAAGATTGAGTAGTTTTCTATCTAGCTTCTTTGTCCTTAAAGATGGACACTGTATTTGTGTCCCAAAAAGAGCAAACTCTTTTATTGAAGCAGCAAATAGTAGAATTTACAAAGGTTTTCCTTCTTCAGGTTAGGGAAGAGAGAGCAGTTCTTGGTTTTATAAAAGGTAGTTTTTGGTCCTGAGATGTATATTTTACAGATGCCTGAAGAAGAGTAAAGTAAATCGTAATGAAAACATACAGAAAACTGCTCTTTGTGTTAGAACAAAGAGCTTTCTCTTTAGACAGTGCCAAATATAACAATAAGAAAATTAAGTAACACAGTCTCTAACTGGCTACTACTGGTTGGGAGTTGTAAGATTAAAGCTGCTAAAATATTTGGCAGTATTCATAAAGTTGCATGATTTTAGAACAAGGAGAATGTTATCTACACACTCTTCAAAAAGCAGTGTGAGTGAAGGAAAATGGTACAGAAGGCAACAGAGGTAATACAAATATCACCCACATCTGAAATAAATTAACTTTATAGTGCCAACTTTATTTGTGTTGGTATTATATAGTACAATTTCACTGATAGATTATCCATTTGTTTTGAAAGTTTGAACGTGTCAGACAATTGCAAATTAGAAATTAGAAATATGGTGGTGTTTTTATTGTACCTGTGGATGAACAACCTATGTTCACGCTCCTGCAGTGCTGTGCAGTTAGAGAGGGCAGATCTCTCTTGTCCTCAACTCATATGCAAGCCACTGTGTAAGTAACTCAGTTTCACATCTATTAATGCTAAATCTCATTAGAAACTGCGTGGAATTGAAGGTTTGACTTTTTATTTATGTATTGATCCAAATTAATTTTCACAGAAGTGCCTTGATTTCAGTGCTTTTAAGTCAGGTATGTTTTTTCACTCAGTAAGAACACTGGCTCTGCATCAGAGTGCAGGATGTTTTTACAGACCTCCACTGTCTCATTGGGTCAAGTGTCTTTTTGTGACATTTGGCCAAAACAAAGTTGCTTTTGATAACACGGCTCAGCAGAGTTCTAAAAATAACATTTTTCCAGTATAATTTTGGTAACTGCTTGGATTTTCTGGCGTAGTAGGTAATAAATTTGTTAAAAAAGAAATGGCATCAGACATTTGCTCCTCAGAAACCTAGCAATAATTGATATTTTATTCTCATTTTTATCTGCAATAGGTCTAGGTAGAGGAATATCTTGCTCATGCAGGTTTGTTTAAGTGTGTAACAAGTATGCAATTAATTAATTATTAATTAAGGATAAGAGATAAAGAAAAACATGCATAGCTGAAAATTTCAGGGAAACTTGGCAGAAACATGATTTACATGCAGAACTAAAATTAAAGATAGAACTTCTGACTTCTTCCAGATGGTCATCCTTTTAAATAAAAAAATGTGTTTTAGTAAGGAAAGTTTCCATAGAGTTTCTGTCCATTTATCAAAACCGCTAAGCACAAGTGGGGATTGTATTTTAGCTATCTCTAAGTGCAGATTATTTTAATGTTATACCTCTGCCATTAGTTTAAAATACGTTCCTCTGGATTTGTTTTTTACAGCTTTACACTTCATCAGACTGAATAAGAAAATTATTGCAAATTAAAAAATCATGCTTTACTGTCCAAGAAAAAGGTTGAATTTTTTTATTATAAAACGAAATTGCAAGAGAAAGAACAACTATGTGGTAGAAATGTTTCAATATTTTCTAGGAATGTATTTAACTTCCCCCTTGATTGCACAGGGAATAATTTTCAGATAAATGAGCTCTTTAAAGTCAGATGTAATTCTAGAATTTACTGAAGCTGTTATTCAAATGCCTTGTCTACATAATAGCTTAGCTATTCTTAGTTTGCAATATATGGATCAATTTTGATATAAGTACTAACACTTCCAAATGCTTTTTTATTTTTCAGGGGGTGTCCATGTCAGCAGCCTCAGTATTCCAAGGTCAGTTCATATTCTAGAAGAAATTAATAACCATGGCAGAGATAAAAATAGGATTCACTATTTGATTTTTAGATGAGCTTTTGTTGGGAATAACCTTTTCAGTCACAGTTATTATCTCACAGTATCCCCTTTTCTTGATGAACATGAACAAACTTTTCCCATCTTTGCAGGGTAGAATAAAGTTTAGATCTTAATGCAGGATAATACTGAATAATTAAAATTCTACTGACCTCAAAATGAACGTGACTGACCATTTTTAATCTCTGTAGTGGTGTGAAGCACTAACTGCTGTTGTTAAGGGTGGGAAGAATGGGATGTATTAATGCCATGCTGCTCAATCTTTGCCATTTTGCTAATTTTAGAAATGTTGATGCCTTAAGTACCAAAAGCATCTTCCTTCTGACCTGCTCTAAATTCACTCAGACCAGGCTTGTCCTTTACTCAAGCAAAGCAGAACAAATCTTGCAGAGCAATTATTATCAGCACAAAGTCATAATCTAAACCAGTAAACTGACTGCCAGCCTGGAATCCATTAAACAACACTGGCCAACACTGTGTGATGTCTGACAGTTTTGTTTTTGGAGCTGCTATTAGGATGTTGTGGCAAATATTTCACCATCTGAGATTTTTGAGATACCTTTATTATGTGGAAGAACATCAAATACTTGAAAAAAAAAATCTTACCAAAATCAGCTATAATAAATATGATTGACTTCTTTAACTTGAAATCAAAGCAGAATAATAACAGATAAAGATTTTTAGAATTTGGATGACTGTATTAAAATATTAAAAGTGTATATATTAGAAGATGGGTTTCAGGATAGTCTGGAAATATTCTGTGAATGAGTAAAGACCAAAACAGGACTGAAACTGAGCAACAAATAATAGAAACAGATTAATTATTTTTGAATCTTTTTAGTTGTTAGTGGACTGAAATTCCCAAATGATAAGGAGAAGTGGCTTCTAGAGTATATGACTTCTGATTGTCCATTACAGAAAATTTAACTTGAATTTGAGAGCAAACCAGATGTAGTTGGTTGCTTAGTTCAAGGGGTTTTATCTGTTCAAATATTTTACTAGGTGCCAAGTTCTGTTTGTTCACATCCACGTAGTGTGACCTAGAGATAGTTTGTCTGGATTGGTTAAGACACTTCAGTTGGGTTAAGCAAATGAGCCCTGCTGTGTGGAGCTGTGCATCCAGCTGAACTCACTGCTGTTGGTCCAAGTGTCACTGAAAATGGTACCCTTCCTTTCTAGAAAAAATGCTTTCACAAAAGACTTTTCAATAAAATATACTCAGAAATTTACTCACGAGAATAACTCTCCAAGGGAATGACAGCTTATACAATGATCTTAGAATCACAGGATAGGGTATATTTAAAGCAAAGTTTGTGTAAGACTCTTGAACTCAGCTTGCTTTGTCCTTTTGAACATCTACAGTAGACTCATATTCCTAATGGATAGGTTAATCTCTGGTGACTCAGTGGCTGTATCCTTTTTGACAGCTTATAGAGACCTTGGATAAGACACTGGATGTGTTAAAATCAAGTACACCTGTTGCGGTGGATCACAGCCTGCCTGCACTCCCTGACTAGGCTGTGGCAGAATTCACAGGGAGGGCTCATTGGTTGGACTTTGCCGCATCTCCCTGCCCTTCTCCTTAAGGCAAGAAACCCCTGAAGCTCCCAGAACACCTTTCCCTGTTCTCCCCAGTTTTCCCAACTTTGGTTAGGTTCCAGAGAATCCGTGGTTATTGGTTATCTGTACCTTTCCTCCACCTATGTACGGCCCCCTGTCCCTGCCCGGATTGGGCTATTTGAATGTATCCCTCTGCCCCACTCGAGAGGTATAAAACCCCTTGTAATGCCAGGTTCTGGGCTCTTCCCCCCTCGCTCCCCGCTCCCCAGCTCCTCGCTCCCCGCCTCTCCAACCCCGCTTTTGGACCCTGGAATAAACCCCGTCCTTCCACCCTGAGGAGCCCCTCTCGTCTCTTTTGCTTCCTCCGGCGCCTTTGTCATCGGTGGGTGCAGCGGGCCCTGTGTGAGCCCCCGCTCACCCTCCTGCCATTGAAGCAGCACCCAGCCACCCATGGCAGCGGCCAGGGAAGAACGAGCGCTCCTGGCTACCGAGCTAGCCACACACAGCCGGTGAGCCGCGTTACACACCCATCCATGTTCCCAGCTTTAATCAATAAGATCAGCTGAGTTACTAATTCTGGCACCCTCAATGCTGTGAGCACATCAAGACATCGAGATGCATTTGCTGAGGCTGTCACCCCACTGGCTGGTAGCCAAAGCCTCCAGCTGAGTGAAACAGAGCCAAGCCTCTAACCAGCCCAGCAAAGGGACCTACTTTGCTTCTTGAAACAATTAGGAAGGTTACAAAACACCTTGTTCCAAGAAATTCGCTAATTCTAACCCTGCTCAAATAAACACAGGAGTTTTAACAGGAATGGTTTTTACAGTGTTGTGATACATTGGTAAAATATGTAAATGAGAACGACATCTCTTTCTGTATTTGCTTCACATTGTGTGTGATAGGAAATGTTCGGGGTTTCCAGTCTCATGTATTTTCACAAATATAGCATATGAGCACGCAGCATGAATTAGAGGCTGTCCCACTGAAATGGGAAAACATTTTCACTGAAATGTGAAAACCAGTATAAATAAAGTGGGATTATGCTTTCAGTAACAGAAAGAAAACTTTTCCAAAGAGGCTGTTCACTTGCAGATGATTATTTTAATTATATTACTCTCAGTAAAACATGGGGCTATCTTGCTACCCATTCTCTGCAGTCGTTCCTGAGCTTTAGCAACTGATCTGTTTTAAAATATTGATAATAAAGAATTTTGCTTTTAACAAATGCACAGTGATTTGGTAACATGAGCTGTACTGCCACTGTGTAAGCTAAGCACATCAGTGAAGCAACAGCTTTCTCTTGGATAAACTTTCTTTCCCTATAAGTATGTTAGGAATAAATCTGTGTGGAATTTTGTGATGTCAAATATTTTGGATTCGGTTGTTTCGCTTTGTTGTTGGGCTTGTTTGGAATATCACGTTTGCTTTTGGGTTGCTTTCTGTGTTGGAAGAAGTCCAGACAGTAGCTATGACTATGTAGATACATACTGCTGTTATATAATGTCTTTTTTCCAGACAAATACATGCTTGTTCTCCCCTTTCTGAAACAGGATGAAAGTTGTGTCAGTAAAATTCCAAATGTAAATCCCATGCATTCTGTTTCATTCTGGCATAACTTAACAGGGATCTGGTGCTGTTCTGTCCATGCATTCTTAGTCCCTGATATTCTTGGATTTTAGACAAACTGTGCGTATCCAAGGCTGAGTACAGGGTATGACAAAATTCCTCCTAACAGCTCTACCTCCACCAGTTTTTCCTTCCTTACTCTCACAGAGAAGGTAGAACTTGTTAAACTTTGCTGTGCAGGCTATTTCTGATAAATTTATTTTCTATTTAAACTGCATTTTTAGTAATAATATCAGTTTACATCCTTGACATTCATGACATAAAATGAGCAGTAGATGAGTGGCATTATCAAAATTTAATTTTTCATTGCATATGACTGGATTTATCTCTATTTTACAGTAACTTCAATGTAAATTCTGTCAGGAAAAAAGAAAACTATTTCCATAATACTTTGATGATTTAGGGTCATATGTGACTCAGTGAAGGTCAGAAATTCCTGAATGAATCAAGTGGGTTGCAGGTATGAATTTTTGCAAGAAAACACACAAGCAAAATCCAGTGCTTGCTCACAATGTTTCTCCTTACTTAATCTGTGCTGATGGGTTGCTCTAACTGTGTACAAGCATTGGTTTTTTTACTGCTGATCTTATGTTGTCTTAATTGATTTCCTGTTGACTTCTCTGCTTGGTTAACTACCACTCACTGCTGAAAAGAGAAGTGGGGTTTTAAAAGATTCTTTTAATCTTTAAAATAGTTGCAATACTAAATAAGTTACCATAGCTACAGATTAAGAAGGAAAAACCAAAACAAAACCACCAAACTTCTTCAAAAGGGATTAAAATGTCTTCCTCTAGCTCACAGAAACATTGGTGCATTTGATAGAACCAAGACTTGCCATTAACAAATGAAAGTTTTAGGGAGCTTTTAGTGTTCCCTTTAAAATCAAGAGTTGTGAAATGAAAATAATTTGCTACCACACCTGAACAAGCAATTTAGCAAAACAAAGCACATTTTTAGAATAATTTATTTTTAGGTAAAATGCATTGGTTCTTTGCTACTGGTATTAATGCTGCCTAAGGTTCAGAACCGTGAAGAACCAGGATAACCTCAGTAAACTGAAATTAAGTCTATAGCCAGTTGTTATGTAAATATTTAGTCTCATTTTAACATATACAACTCTGTAGCACTTTCTTTCAATGAGACAAAATGGTTGCAAAGTTTTAGAAATGTGTTTTGGTTTATGACAAGAAGAATATTTGCTGAGAAAATTCTGCTAAATATAATTCTGTGTCAGTAAGGAGAGTTATAGAAACCTTAGGGAAAGTATTGATAAATGCAGGCTCATCTGATAGAAATTTATGTTCCAACAAGTATAAAAACTCATGCTTCAGTGTTTGCTTCCGAAATTTCACTGTGCCTTGCTTTATTTAACTGATGCTATTAACTGTAAATAAATGTCAGACCTCTTTTATATATAATTAATTTTCATCATTGTACGTGAACTTGGTCCCCAGTAAAAACACAGTGTTTCCTAAACTGTGTGAAAATTCCAAACTGCATTTAGATACTGTTCTCCTATGTAGGTTACATTCAAGATGGAGAAAAAAATTAGCATCATCATGTAAGAGCACTGCTTTGTTTGATATGTGCCAACTTTCAGTGCTGCAAATGGTTCCAGGAGTAAAGATCTGCTTGATGTAGTGCTGGCTGAGTGTGTCTCTCTTTGATCTTTGAATGGCGTCTGAATGGCAACCAGTTATGCTGAATTTAGAAAGGAAAACTCCCAGGAGGTCTGTTAGGAACACGGATGTAGAATAATTTCTGACTTAAGATTCCTTAAAGAAAGGAATAAACCCTACAAGATTTTTATGTTGCAAAACCTAGCTGGGAAACAATTTTGAAATGGCAGTTTTCTAAAATAGTCAACTCCAGAACAAAATATGTATCCATATGTGCATAAAGTTAAGCACTTTTTATAACTCAAGGGATCCTGTTTAGTGTGTTTTGGGTTTTTGTACATATATTGAAAGTCGTGAGAAAATACGTTTATGAAGCCTCCAGTATGATAGAGCTAGAACTCTTAATATCTACCATACTTGAATTATTAAATAATACTACAGATGTTATTATATGCTATCCAATATTAGGCATCTGATTTTGGTAGCTGTATCAGGTGGCCAAAACAGCAAGATGGAAACACAACACCAATAGAACATATTAAATTAATTAATTTTATAAAGAAAAAGTAAAACAGCAAATGAACATCTGTTAGGAAATTCTTTGTTCAAAGTTCTTGCTTGAAAATAAATTATTTCACAAGTTTCTTTTAAAATTTATTTAGACTACAGAAATAAAAATATTTGCATCCAGGGATGTAGGTGTGACAATAGAGATCACTAGAACAGCAATCACCTGGGTGCTGCCTGCTTTTGGTTTAAATTCTCCTACTGGGAGAAATGGCTGCACTCCTTGAACAATGCCAAGGGAATTATCCTCTGTAAAGGATAATGGTCTGAATAATTTAAGCAAGGAGAATTACCAGTGTGCAGGCAAGTGAGTTATCTTAGCCCCACCTTTTCCCAGCCCTGAATTTCTCACTGTGCAGTCCTGGCCCGCTGTTACCCCCAGCTGGGATCCAGGTTTCCTCAAATCTCCTATTCCCTTTACATTCCTACATCACCCCTCATGTGTGAGGAATGGCTGGCGGGGCTGCCTTTTCTTTGCTGTAGTGAAAAAAGATCCAGTACCACGTTATTCTGGGAAGGGATGACTGTGATAATTCCAGTGATTAGTCAAGTATCTGTCCTACTTACCTTTCCAAACCCCAAGCAGATTCCTGGCAGCCAGTGGCTGATTTCAGGGCTGTAAGGGGACACACAATTTTGTCGTGCACCAGGAGGACACCTGGGTCTGTTTCTGCCTCTGTCTTTAGATAGACCAGTTCCATTACATAATACACCATTTCTGGGCAGAGTTTTCCTGTTGTCATCTTTGGAAAGGACATTGTCTCCAGTGGTGTAAAAAGGTGTGCTTTACAGATTTTTCACCATATTAAATTCAAATTAACAGAGTGCCTCATTTTTCAAGATTTCATTTGTTAGATCAGAATGAATAACACTGAGCTGGGTAAATGCGGAAGACACAAAAGTAGGAGGAACCTTCCCCCAGTATCAGTATATGTGTATAATTTTAGTAGTGCTTGCCAAGAAACAGTAATTCAGTAACATGCTTTAATTCATATAGAGCTTATAGGGAAAAGTGATGAGGGTAGTAGAAGAATATGTGGAGATTTATTTTAGTAAATATTGATTCATCTAAAGATAGAATTACAACATAACCTGATTTATAAGAGGAAATAAACTAAAAATAGTAAATATAAAAGAAAAATATTAATATACTTGTCCTTTTCTATTTCAGAACAACAGCTCTATTTATTCTGTGATCTCCCTTTCCCCTATCTGCTTTGGAGCTCCTTTTCTGTTTCTTTTGAAGTTTATGAAAATATTCCCATTGGACTGAACTAAATATTACTGTTTAAGAATCCTCTAAACCAAATTAAGCATTTAGTCATCTAGACTTCTAAATTATAGAAGGGTCTTTGAAATGAACACATGTAAAATGCCATGGTATTATTTATATGGAGAGCTCTGTAGAATTCCCTTGTTTTCCTTCAGAGAAAAAAATGATAAAATTATAGATCTTATACAAATATGTCCATTTCACTAAATTGCACAAGCAGTTTGGAGAAAGTGCGGTGGGACTGCAGATGTTGTTTTGGTGCTTATATGTACCACTGACACAATTGCTCTTTGGAGTTTTATCTCCTCTCTCAGGGGTTGAATTCTTGTTTTATGGATGCACTGGGACATGGGCCTGCACCGCCTTTGTTCCACTATTGATAGACAGGGATGGAAAATGCAGTGGTCTGGATCTAACACTGTATTTTCCTCACAGAATGTCTTGGCTCAAATCTGCTGGCTGTTAACTGCTGGAAAAGATGCATCATTCTTGCCTGTCTGTATAGGAATAAAAATTTAGAACAGCCTCCATATCCTCTATTTGGTCTGCAAATGCACATTTCTGATCCACGCTTGCTAGTTTTATAGAGCAAACTACACTCTCCAGAAGGATATGATGTAGGTAAGAGTCCTTGCTCTTAAAGCTGGTATCATATATAAATTAATTTAGACTGAAATTATATATAAATATGTAAAAAAAATTTTAAAAATATATAAAATAGTACAGGAACTGTGCATTTTGTATATATTTTCATCAGTCCTAGCAGTTTACACATTGAAGATCCTACAGAAATCAATGGACGTACCTAGCATAGGGGTGCAGCATGTGATAGAATGTTCTCTGAATCTCTGTTCATATAAAACACAAAATTCGGAAATGTCTATATTGCGAACGAGAATATGTTTGCATAAGTGTAGTCGACTTGACCTGGTGAGATATCCTAGCTAATTAATACTGTAGTAATTAATTTCCATGACTAGTTTGCTTCCAGTTCGGTGGAATATAGACAAGCCTGCTAGTTCCTCACTGAAAGCAGGAAATCTAGACTGATCTTGCATCCTGGATAAGGCATTTGAAAGCTTCATGACTGTTAATTATCTACTAACCCTTTATTCTAAGAGATAATGAAATATTTCCCTTGCAGACATACGATTAAGTAAGACATAAAAAATACTGTTATTCTTGGGGGGTCATGTAGCTGATCAGGTACAGGCCAGAAAATTGAAAATGGGTTTCAAATTTATTAGCAAAAAATATTGTCATTGTATCAGTTAATCTGAAAAGACTGTGTCCTGAAATGTAGCTTGCCTTTGAAATTACAGACACGTCTAATTTGAACTTTTATTAACTACAACAGTATGGCTGGAAGGCAGGGAAACACAAATCTGCTGTGTAATGTGCTGGATAAAAAGAATACCAAAAGAGCCTTTAAATTTAAATTGGCTACAAAGATCTAGAAAAGAACTGACTTTCTGAAAGACTTGCACAACATCAACTCCTATTAAATCAAGGGTCAATGAAAAGCTGACTTCATAAAAAAACAGCTTTTGTGTTCTTTCTTCTTCTCAAAAAGAAAGCAGTCTTTAGTGGGTTTTTATGTCTTGATTTGGTTGCTGTTTTGTTGGATTTTTTTCCATTCTCCCTAAAGACATAAGAAACACATGTTGTAATCTCTCACATGCACAGAATGTGTGTGACTGCAGGAAAGGAGTTGTAGAGAAACTGATAAAATGAAAGCTTGACTGCATATATTTTTATCGGTTTTCCCTAATTTTTTCTGTATCATTACTACATGGTTAAAAATATGTTAATTGTGGCTTTCTTCATTCTAAACAAGCCACCATCTTTGTATTTGGCTTAATTAATTATTTATATCCACAGAATGCCTTTTAATAAACAAAATTTCATAGACTACTTTAAAAGCTTTACTTCAATATGTTTATAGAAGGAGCTATCACTTGGTATATTATCAAGGTCTGATTTATCTGAATGATGACGCAAGAAGTTCATTTATTGTGTAAAATTTCCTGAATTAACTGGTAATTTTGAGTTCATTACGGTAAAAATGTGGTTTTTATTTCCTAACTTTCAGGTGTCGGCATATAAAAGGGATATAAATTTAGAAATAACTGTTGACTTCTAGCAGAGAACAGCAGGCATTAATTAGGTGCTGCTGAGGATAATTGGGACATAAATGATCCTGAAATATGAGATATCATGAGGAGAGTTTACAACTGTTGCTCTGAGCAGATAATCAAAATTGTGAACAGAGCATGTCTTTGCTTCCATTTGTTTATGATTCCCTAAACTGTTGACTGCATGTAAGATGTTACACTCAAAATCTAGTTTAGAGGCAAAGGGAAACATGCATTATATATGATAAAATATATATATAAAGATAAGCATGAGCAAAATTGGTGGTAAACACTCAATTAGAAAAACTTTTGTTGCAGCTGCACCAAATCAAGCTCAGACAAGGCACACCTGAGAAGCATCTGTGAGGAGGCCTTGCAATCTCCATACCGAGCTTACAGAAAATTCCAGGGCTTGCACCTGGCAACATGTTGGGGTTCACTGGAGATACTGGGCAGGAAGACTAAGTGGATGAGATCAACAAAACAATGTTCTAGTGCCAACGCATAGCACTAGGATTTGAGCCGTGATTTGATGTTGCATTCACAAGTTTAATAGAAAGTGAATTCATTTAGGTATTTTGGCATAGTTTTATTCATTTAAATAAACCATGGTTTATTGGTTTTGGTTTTGTTTGTTTTGTTGGGGTTTTTTTTGTTTGTTTGTTTGCTTCACATATGGTTTTAGTGTCCCTGGGGGTATATCAGTGGGATTTTGCTGTCAATGACTGCTTCTCCCTCTTTAGGCTAAGAATACATGTGATCACTGCAGAGGAGAAATACAGCCATGTCCACTGGCACGTGATCTGATCTGCCAAATATGTTTCTGTTGCAGCCTGCAATCTTGGGCAGAGCTCAGCACCACGATCCTGTAGGGCTGCTTTATGGTGTAGTTTATGCCCTGTCACAGGTGCAAGAGTTTCTGTCAGATACAGAATTGCCTCCCTCCTTGGTCTGACAAAGGTGCTTTTTCACTCTGTCCTGGTTCCTTTACTAAACAGTAGACTGAGCACTCAGACTTTGATGTAGCATGAGGGCACATTGATCCATTCTGCAAAGCTGCCTTCCATCTTCCATATTTTTCTTCTTTTCTTTGTCATTCCGCTTCTCCTCCTCCTGTTTTTCCCCATTACCCTTTCCTCTGGCAGCCTTCTCTGCCCCGTTTTCAAACTGAACCAGTGAAAATAAGTCAGTAATGCAGAGATCTCTAATGTGCATTAAAGCTCTTCATTTTGATTCTGAGCACTAGAATACCAGGGTTTTGGCTGGATATTTTGGAACCCAAGTGTTTGGGAATATTTGTCTGGATAGTATTATAACACTTTGTCTTTTTTTCTTAATATTAAAAAAAACTTTTCAGAAATCATTTTCATGCATGTGAAAATAGAAGAATAATCTTAGTTTCTTAAGCTAAGCATCCCCTTGCCCAGTGATCTTTCTCAGGCAGGTATTAACAATGATGTCCCAGTGAAAAACCTAAGGCTATGGATAGACACATTCTTTCTTTCCAGCTGCATTCCTGTTTTCTAGAGACAGTAAATAGCTGACTTTTCCTGTTTTTAAGTTAGGTCTGGATGAGTTATGCTTCAGTATTTGTTTGGAAAACTCTTTGAGGCCATCTAAGCTTTAGGCATTCACAACCTTCTGGTTTTGTTCTTTCACCTGAGTGGGAGGGACCAAATAATCTTTAAAACCTTTTCCACAGCAGTTTGTGATTTAATTCTTTAAGCTGTGTTACGCTGTTCTGTCAGTCATTTTTTCTCAGGCTAAAATGTCCTAAGTTATTTTGTTTTTCCTTGAGTATGGCAATGATTTCCTACCACTGATTCTCCATGCCTTTGCTCTTTAGAGCTTCATTTTCACTGTTTTCCATGTGAGAAAATGAAGAGCTGTTGCACCAGGCAGAATCCAAGTGCTCCATGGGTTTGCATGATGACCTTATTGCATCTCATTTCCTGGCTCTGCTTCTCTGTAAGCAGTGTCAGTGAAAAGTGTTTGGTTTGCTTTCTGAACATTACTGAGATCACTCTTTTTTCCCCAGTAGAACTATGTATTCCAACTCCTGAGTCTCATTTTTGAATGTTAATGTTCAGGCATTATTGTGTTCAGGCATAAATTGCAGCTATCTTTTTCCTGCATGCATCACCTTAAAATATTAAATTACAGTCAATTTTGATTTCTGTTTTTATCACCGAATCATTTGTTATTGTGAAGACCCTGGTGCTTTCTACAAACTTTTGCAAGTCCATTATGTTTCAAATCAAGAAACTGAGCCAGGAAAAAACCACAGGGATATGAGCAAATAACACTATCTCTTCTTGCCTTGAACTTTCCATGTGTAAAGTTATGAGCTACTCATAATTTGTCTTTCAGTATAATTTGCTCTGTATCTCAATGAACTTTCCTCAGTCCTGTTAAAAAAGTGGTAACTATCACTTGCCAAGTAAATTACTTGTATGAGATTGCATGGTGCACTTCTGAGCAGAATATCTTCCATCTCTCACCTGAATGCCTAAAATCCAGAAAGTACATGTTAGTTAACACATTGTAAATTGGCCTGTCATTGTAAATCAGATTCTCAAATGTTGTAGTTTGCCTTACTAATCACTTGCTGGCTGAATAAAAGTTGTGAGACAGACTGAGATATGAAATTCTTCCCACTTGGCCATTAATTTAATAGCCTTTATTTTCATTTTATACAGAATTGATGTAAAATATCCATTTAAACAGAGATATCTTCAAGTATGGCTCTATCAGTTTTTATAAAGCCCGGGAATTTATAATAGAAAATACCAGCATGGGTAACTGTGTAAACCACTTGACATCTGTCCATATTTATAAACACACTTTTCATTTGCTGCAGTTTATTTACTCTTGGCACATACAAATGAAGTGTGACAGACACCCTGTGGCTTCTATTGATGAGAGGATTAATAAAGCTTGTACTTTCATTATGACATCCTAAGCCATCAAGCATGAAGACTTCAACAGTCATTACTGAACATTGACACATATTGCATCAGTAATCAAAAATGACAGAAGACAAGAAGCTGGCAGAAACAGGACTGTCAGCTCTCTCTCAGGAACAGGATTTAATATGGCCTTAATGTATAGCCATGCACAGTTTCAAACTCATTTTTAGCTATATTTGTTTTTCTTTAAAGACATGTTATAAAAGAAAATCTCTGATTACCCATTTTAATGAAATTGAAGTAATGCATAGCACCGACATGTTGTTACTTGGTAATGCAAACCATCATGGCATTGCATGCTGGAAGGTGTTTTGTGGGTTTATTCCAGTGTGGAGACTTCATTAAATACCCTTGGCAAGCCTGTATCTTTCCCCACATATTAACAAGGAAAAATATGGGAACTTCAGGCAAAGTCCTGTAGAGTCCCACTTATCACTGTGGGAAAGACCTCCCTGATTTCAGACATGGAGGAAACTGATGTAAAGCTGATGTGTCTTATATGGAGTCTAGGGAATAATTCAAATGACCTCTCTAGGTCGTGTGGAAGTAAAGAGTGAACCAAAGCTTTGGCAGTATTTTGGCATTTAGCCCAGGCAGTTGAATTTTTCTTGTTTATGCTGCAGACCAAAGATTTGGGCAGTATATACAGGGCTAAAATCCAGCTTTTTCCAGAGTGCTCATCATGGTAGTATCAATAGACCCTTCATTGTGGCTTTAGTGGCAGATATTACATCTCTTTGCAAGGAAAATACTAAGCAATTTTTAACTGTGGAAGAAGGGATAGAGTTCTAAAAACTTCTGTTTGTGGTCTACATTGTATTTCTCATCTACTGCTAGGTTGGTAGTTAGTCTCGTCCAAACCAGTTCACCTCTCTGAGAAGCAAATCCATTCTGTTTTGAACAAACCTCTAAATTAACAGTTTTGAAGCAAATAAGAAAATAAATTTTAAAACTAAATAAAGGGTCAGCTTTATTAGGGAAAAAAAAGACAGTCCTGTCTCTGTTTAATTCTGTGGAACTTCTGCTGCTTTTGTCTATGATTTCTTCCTAAAGTTTTAGATAAATGCAGTTTTATAGAAGAAATTTAATGAAATGAATATTATACCAAGGCTTCCTGGTGACCATGCATAGTATTATTTCTTACAACTTTTAAGAACTGTGGAAAAGCTGAAAAGTTACTTTCAATTAATTTCTTCCTTTGCACAAATTGACGTAGCTGTTCTGAGGTACTGGCTTTTCATCTTGCAGCTGTTCTTCAGTTTCAATCTTGAGCAGTTTCTATTGCCAACAAATTTTTCTTCTTGAACTTTTTTTGTGCTGTGTCTTTTTGCTGTAGAGGAACTGGGATAAAATAGTTTCAGCCTATCTTTGATTTCGACACTTAGGTTTCTGTGGGTTTTTTTCCCTTCGATAGGCATTTTTTTCCCTTGGAATATTGACTTCTACACCTGAGAAAAATATCCATTCAGTTTGTACTGTTTGTTGGCATGGCAAGGTTTTACACCGGAGAGGGCAATAAAGCAGTCAAAGCAATCTCTCTTTGGTAGATACAGCTTAGAGGAGGAAGTGTTGGAAAAGCATCTCCTGCAAATGCCAGCTGCAATTTAAACTGTATTGAGAGTAGGAAAAAAGATGTGAATCAGAACAAGTTTACAGCCTTTTTCTGCACTGAGAAGCTGCAAACAGATTGCAAAAGCTGGACATGGGTATACACCTTCAAGTGATGGTCAAATCAATGACAATGAAGTGTTTTCCTGGAAGAGTGAGGCTGCTTGCTCAGAGTGTTTGCTGAGGGGTGAGGTGCCGAATTATAACTGTGTGAAATAGTCTGAGCCCTGAGCCTAACACTGTTGTATTTAAGCATGTTAGAGGTTTTTCTTTCTGAACTGAGGCCTCTTTCCTAAATTCAACTACTCCATTTACAGATGTTTGGTCCCTAAGTGTCCAAGTTTTCTGGAACAAATCCACAAGCACTATCTTAAGAATAAATGTCTTTGTGCTGTATAGAGGGAGATGAGCTTCACTTCCTCAGCAGGGAAGGAGGAAATATAGTATGAGGAAGCTGTGTTTATCCCAAGCATGTAGACAAAAAAACCCCAGTAGCCAAAATGAGGAAAAACTCTACTACATTCTTGCACAAATTACATTGTATGCAAGTTCTGTCATGCTACCAGATGCTGAAATTTGTTGACTACTTGCTTGCTAGATAATAAATGATTTCCATTTAGGTACAACCCACTTTTTTAGGTGCTACACATCCTTGCAGTATGATAGTAGCAGGGCATAATATTACCTGATTTCCTCCCAAAGATCATTAAAGAATACTTCATAATCTGGAAGTGCATCTGTATGGGTGAAGGATATTCCAGTGAGGCTTTATCTCAGCTATCCCTTTGTTAATGTTAAATGTTTGACTCTCAGGAGCTTTATGCAAGGAACTGTCTCTTGTGTCTCTCTTGGAATGATTTGCTCAGTAAAATATAGATGTATGTGCAGCCTAATCCTATAAATTGAGGGCTTTTATGAAATAAACAAAATTAATTGAAAATATCGCACTGTTTATTGATAATGTACAGTAAATTTTAGGAACCTCTCTGTTCCTCAACCCCGACTTTCCCACCACACCACTGGCCCTCGATTTTGAAAGACATGACACAATTTCTGGAAAGAGAAATGAAGACAAATAGGCAGGGGCTGATAGACAGAGTGGTGGAGGAAGCTCCTTCTCTGCCTTCTGAGTAAACAGTGCAGCTGGAGTGGCTCTTGCCATCTATTACAGAAATGCATGCAGTATGGAACACAAATAAGAATTAAGTCTGTGTACAGTTGCAAATCTGGATCCCAGCTCAAGTTCTAATCCATGTTTAAACTCATGAATATCACTGATGTGCTAGGAAAAAAAAATTACTATATTGTATCAAATTCTAGGGATTAGATAACTCTATGGATGTTTCATCTTTCTCCAGTTCTTGAAATTGAGCTGGGTAACTGGGCTTAAGGAATCAAACAAAACAGAGTTGGGATGATTCTTATTCTCTAACGAAACAAACTACACTACAGCTGCTTGTGATACCTTAATAAGTTTGAGTATAAGTAACTCACTTCTATTGTTCTTTTCTATTTCTCCTTTCTACATGTTTAGTGGTTTACATATTTATTTTACAGATAAATATTATGACAACTTATTCCTATTGTACCATTTGTTGCCTCAATCTGAAATTGGTTCTCAGTTTGTCAGTAGTGTGGTGTTTTCCAGAAATGTGTCCACACACACAATTATAAATGTAGCTGTACAGAATTTTCCTTTTAATTGCATCAACATGGCTTTTTTTTTCATCAATGACTGACCAAAGTGAGGTCTCTTTATAGCTGGGTCAAGTTATCCTTCAGTATCTAGTAAGTAAGTGTGTAAGGAGCTTTTTTGTTCCAGTAATGCACTACAAAGAGTGAAGCCCCTTGCTTCACTGCAGTTAAGAGTTACCAGAATTGTTCCTTGAAGTTCAGTGGAATTTATATGCAGAGCTCTAACAAATGGCATATCTGGAAGATCTCCTTTTCTGCAGATTATGTTCATAAATCTCTATCTGTTTGCTTGTTTCCGTGATTGTTTATTCAATATCTTTTGCAGGGTTTTGTCAGACAAGCACTGAACTTGACAAATGAGGACATGAGTCCTCACAGGGATCAGATGATAGGTTATTCCAGCATTGAAAACTGAATTAAGACCAAAATTCATATGAAAGGATGATACAGGCTGCTATCAGATGCACTTGTCTTTATCTCATTCTTCTTAATTAAGGCTGAATCAATTGAAAATGGGCAGATTTGTTTGCTCTTGCCCTGGCTAATCTCTTATTGAAGAGTGGAATAAATGCTCAGCTGATGTCAGTCACTGCCATTCTTGTTAAGGTTCACTGAAATCATCTGGACTCTTGTCAGTGCTTTTGCCTTGCCCGCCTTAGTCGTGGCTGCAATAATCCAGCAACAGCTCAAGTGATATTATGATTTACATATTTTTGTTTTCTTTTGTCCTGTTGCTTGGGCAAAAATGGTTCTATTACCAAGCTTTTCCTGATCAATGTTTAAAAGGAAGAAAACATCACATGAAAACGGATGATCTGTATTTGTGGGTGCTTGGCTTGCACTCTGACACAAGGGAGAGAGAGAAAAAAAAATGTTTTATCTGTTGGTGTGTGCTGTTACTGTAGAGAATAAATTGCACTGAAATATTTTAACATGGGATAAGCATCATATAAGAGAATCAGGTTTTCGAGATCCTGCCTGTTCCTATCTGCATCTCAGATTAGAATTCCAGAAACAGATCAGACTGAGATTTTTTTCTATATTTATGAAACTTTTTTTCTGAAACAATAATAGTTTGAAATTGAACAAAGGGAAATGCCATGACAATTGAAAGCTGCTGTGTATGTATTTATAACACACTCAGGCCAGGTGTCTTTAAACAGAGCAAATCTGTTTACGACTGTGGGTGGGTTATTTACCAAACAGCTCAGTAAACTTTCGGTTTGCAGGACAAAGTATCACTGACAATGACTGGGGCAAAGAGTGCGATTGATAGTGATGCCGTTGGGTTTTGCCTTTTTTTCTTTCATATGTTCCCTGTATTCTTCACACATATATTTGTAACTCTGTAATCTATTATATTAGTAGCTAGTTTTCCCAGTACTTTTCCATGGCCTTTCCCTAAGCAAAAAAGCCAAAACAAATTCCAGAGCTTCAAGCTCTGAGAGGTAGCAAGCCCCAATGCTATCTTGATTCTTCCTGAGAACCAAGGCCAAGAATAACTCTTCAAAACACATTTCATGGACAAAGTACAGCTAGTGCCAAGGGGGAGACTCCAAAAAAAGGACTTGACCTGGAGGAAAATTGCATTNTATTTGTAACTCTGTAATCTATTATATTAGTAGCTAGTTTTCCCAGTACTTTTCCATGGCCTTTCCCTAAGCAAAAAAGCCAAAACAAATTCCAGAGCTTCAAGCTCTGAGAGGTAGAAAGCCCCAATGCTATCTTGATTCTTCCTGAGAACCAAGGCCAAGAATAACTCTTCAAAACACATTTCATGGACAAAGTACAGCTAGTGCCAAGGGGGAGACTCCAAAAAAAGGACTTGACCTGGAGGAAAATTGCATTACCACTTGTCCTCCTAATTAGTGCTTTTTATCAATTATGCTAATTTCCTAAAACCTATAAATGTGTACTCATCTTTATAAGGGTAGGCTTTTGTAGACATCTTTCCATAACTGCCCCTGAAAGCCTTCAAATAAAGATCTCCTTTTATATTACCTCCTTACTAAAATTATCTTGCGTTTCATTTCCAGGTTGAGAAAAAGGCAACAATTTTATTCAGACACTGTTTACTAAATAAGGTTTAGGAGGTAAAGTTAGGCTTCTAAGTGCAATCAAAGCTTTGCTGGGATTCTGTTTTTCTTGTTTATGAAGGCCTGATATGTCCAATCACTTGATCTTTTATCAATTGCAACTGTTGAAACCATTATTCAACTGAACTGTGGTGGAGTTTGTGTAGAAGAGTTGTATGTGAAATAAACTATTACGAGTTACAGTAATGTATTTTGCTTTTATACCTTGACCTTACCAAGTACTGAAAGAATCTCTCTTTTGATCACAGCAGTCTAACCCAGGTAAGCTTATTGCTGAGCCAGAGTGTATGCCTTCCAGGGAGAGCAAGAATGAAGTTGGAGGGGTGAAATCCAAGTGCTGTTTTGTTGTGGAGGTAGTTCCCAAAGGGATCAAAGCAGGTCTCAGCCAGCTCTTGGCAGTGTTTGTGTTTGTCTTATGTTATTTCAGTGATATTATCAAATTATTTGGGTGGACATAGACTATTCAGAGCATCACTAGAACTTTCAAGTTTATTTTGTAAACAGCCCTCATGACACTGCTGAACTTTTTTGTTTCAAAATATACTTGTAATAGAATCAGCAATAAATCATATGTAATAACAGTAATATTTCTTTACAATGCAGGTAGCTAAAGCTTTAGTTTATGCCTTGGAGAAAAAGTTTAAGACGTGGCAATTGCCACAGTTAACCTTGCAAGATTTACCTTTAGCTTACCTGTTGAAATCAAATGTGCAGAGAAAAAGTTGTCAGTTGCACAGTCAACACATACATTCTACATTAGAGCCACTAATTTCTGTTTATTTTGTGCCAAAAAGAACATTTTAGTTATAGCCTGTGACATCTGTGGCACAGTTCGATTTTTCAAAGAGCTTCCATATTCTGTTGCTCTCTGTACCAGTGTATTCCTTTGCCTTCACTTCTTCGTTAAGGTTCAGATTTTTGAAATACAATTCTGGTATGAGTTAGATCAGTTGTCCTTTAATATAGTTCTGTTTTGAATATAAGTGAATGATGATGATACAGGTTATCAACAGTAAATAGTTGATAAACAGTTCCATTCTGATGTGTGAAAGAATGAGTGTTTTGACAAACACTCACTAAATGATCCTGAGAATAACCTTTAGACTTGAATGACTTGAATTGATCTTATGCTGCTGCAACGCAATCCTTCCAGAATCACCTTATGCATTATTCTGAGTTCTCTTGTCTCTAGTTCTTGTTCATTTTGCTTGTTATAGTCTTTGGATTGGTATTTTAGTAGCGCCCAAAGTTTTGGTCGAACATTTATGTGTGTAGGGGTAGCTGAGGTCATAAATGCCTACAGAGCAAACATTCCGTTAACTAATCTCTAATCTGAGAGAAGCATCTCCCCACCTAATGGCAAGTGAAATCACCATGAATGGGGCCATTTCCTTTCACCACAAGTCTGAATGCTCCATTTTCTCTGCAGCTTTCCATTAAGTATGTGACAGGAGTACCATTGCCAGCCCTGAATTAGCACTACAGCGCTGCTGCAGCAGCTCTTTGCCAGCCTTAATGAACCTGAGGCACTGAAGTCCCAAGAGTGGGTTTACAGTACTTAGGCAGTACAGATTGTTAAAGAGGAAGATTTTGCTTCAGTCCATTGCCAAGCCTTTTGTTGCAGGGGAACAGCACTGCAGTAGGGCCTTCTTGCTGACAGTGGAGGAAATCCAGTTTTCAGTCGTGCTCTGTGGATGTTTCGTACAGTCCATGGAGTATTTAAAAAAACCTTTAATGAGGTGACATAAAATGACAGGTCTGTAACTTAGAATAGCTCTATTGCTGACTGTCTGCTTGCAACTGGGGAATATGGTGCTAAGACAGAGACCCTGGGTTGCAGTGAACATTAAAAATGGGAAAATTCAGAGACCTTGCCCACTTCTTCCATAGGGTTATTGCTGTGACAACAGAGCCAAGTGTAATGTCTGCATCTGAGCTTTTTGAATCCATTCAGCATCTGAACTCACTGTCATTGAAAGCACATCCAGCTGTAGAATAAGAAAAAACAAATCCTAATGTGCAGATTGGGTAATGCAATAAAGAGGGATCAGTGATACCATACACAGTATTTTGAGGTCTGTGAATGCAAGGTCAGCTGCACAAGTTTTGTTGCTATACAAAGCAAAGTTGCAAAAAAATGGAATTTGATAGATGTCTAAACATCAGTGCAAGGAAAGAAAAGATGAATACTGGAGAACAGTACAGCCATGAAAAAGATTGAGACTGGGAGGCAAAAAAGGTACACTAGGTGAATGAAGAAAAAATTTCAAATGAGAGGAAGAGGGATTGGTAAATCATTACATGCAGCTACTGCTGAGCTGGGTAGTTACAATTTCTCAGTATACAGACATGTAGTGACATGTACAATGATTTTAACTTTCATGTTAAGCATCAAAACAAATTCCTAAAGATTTCATAGTATTTCATAAATGTACAATAGAAATCCAGCGTCTTAATTAGCAAAACAGTTATTTGTCCATTTTCCTTAAAAACTCAAGTTCTTGTTTCTTCCAGAATACAATCCAAAAAATCTGAAGGCTGGGAGGCAATACCATTTTTGGGAGGGCTTCTAAGGTTATGAAACCATTGAAGTTGTGAACACCTGATGGAAGTAAAATGCCTTGAAGTACCTTTTCAGCCAGTAGTGTGCTAAATTTATTTGAAATGCCAACCCCCCAAAAGCGTCTGGGAATGATATTTCTTTGAGCTTGCGTATATTTTTGTGTTCTCCACTCTGAGTGGAGAGGGTAATGAACACATGATTCTTTTTTTACCTTCTTAATAGATTCGTTCAGTGAAAATATATGTTAGCTTGAACTATGTTTAACCCCCCAAAAATTAATATAAATAATAGCACTTGTCTTTTGAAAGGTATAATTTCAGTGTCTGTAGGACCGAGGCTCGTTCTTACATTGTGCCAGTGAGGTACATAAGTGAAAACTGTGACTGAATAAGAAAGTAGATGAGTAGAGGACTAAGAGGAAAACCTGATGTGCAGTATGAGAAATGATCAGTTGAAAAAGATGGTTTAAAAAATCTGTACTGTTTAGTATGTCTTTTACAAATATGTATGGGAAACAGTGATACAGCAAAGAAATTAAGACATCTGTTCATTTATATACTGAAAATGCATAGAAAGTTAGAAAAAGGCAGTTGTAAATTATTTGTTTCAATTTCAAGTACAAAACTCTATAATCTGAAAAATTTTTAATTTTTTATGATAAAATTTGTAAAAAACATTACCAAAATAGCAGAACAGGATGCAGAGTAAGAGAGTTCATGCAGGCAGTTGCAGTTTTCCAGTTAACAGACTTCCCCTCAGACGTGTCTGCCTTTTATGCATAGTCTACATGCTGCACAAATTCATTTTTGTCTCTTAATTTATTCTAACTTTCCCATTGTCTAGCCTGTTCTTGCAACACTTTTGAGAAATTACTAAACCCTGTGAAGTTCAGACTAGACTCTTAGATCAGGTTATTTTATGTCTTTATTAGACAATCCCATTAGAACCTCACCAGTGGCAAAGGAGGGAAATATAATGCCATCAGCACCCTTATAGTGCTGCACTCTCCAAAGGTTACTCACATTAGTAAACTCATCTTACTGCCAAAACCTTTTAAAACAGTCTACAATCTAATTTCATTGACTTATAAAACTATTTGTACTGAGCAATTCATTTTATGTTCTGCACTGAGGAACAAATACAACCTTAGGTTTAAGTTGACTGTGTTGCTGAGATACCAACCTGAGCTAACTTTGTATTTTTATGTCCCTGAAGGATTTCATTAAGGTAGTAGAGCAGTTTCTATCAAATATTCATAACCTGTAGTAAACTGAAGTCATACCTTCCTATTCATTGCAGTTTGACACAGAGACATGTTCGTAGCTGACTGTACTTGCACAGATCCACAAATTAAGTTTTTGCCATTTGGAGCTCTGCTTCATAATATTTTACGTGTTGCTATTGTTTTCTAAATTTTTGAACAATGCAAAGATTCCACTTTGTTAAAATAAGCATCCTTCCAGACCAGAAACATCTGATGATTCATTTTCATATATCATGTCTGCCTTTAACTAGTTTGTTTGTTTTTTTTCCCATGCCAAGAGCTTTGTGGAAATGTAATGTCATATTACACCACCTCTAACTCAGGCTGACTCATCACTCAGCTGGAAGCCTATGATCTTCTGAGAGGTCCAGAAATGTGCAAATGAAGTAGTTATAAGAAATAACACTAAATAAGCTTGCCTGAAATTGAAGTATAAGGCAGTACCTTCCTAGGATTTCACATGGCCATAAAGTGTGTGTAATTCAGTTCTGAACCCAACTAGTTTCAGACTACACTTTCAGGAGAGGCTCTTTGAAGTAGCTGTATCTGATTCTCATTTGCATTTTTATATAAAGGTGCCATAATGCAAATAAATTGAGCTGGCCTATTTAGATGTTTGAACTTAGGCATGTATTCCTGCATCTTGCTGAATAAGATCCTGACTCTGCAGTTCATTGACTTCAAAGCCTTTCTTTTGAATCACTGAGTTTTTCAGCTTTTGTACTATTTTCAGCCTGAGCCGTCAGATATTCTTTTTTAACTGACCACCAACTGTGAATAACAACAGGCTTTTGGTTTTTGTTTTCTCTTATGTGTGAGATATTGTCTGTAATGTTACTTCATTATCATTTTATGTCTTTACTTTATGTCTGTTACACCAAATGCACAAAGTGGGAATATGGAATTTTCTGGCTCTTACAAGAGGTGGAACAGAACTTTCTACAAAGTTAGACCTTTTGTGCTATTGCACCATTGCAGTGATCCCATGAAAACAGTGAAACAGATGGTTGAAAATGGCCTGAAATGAAAAAAATGTGATGTAGCATTGTTTCCTCAGGTGTAATTGTTGGTTATGCTGTACAAGTGGGTGAAATAGGCAAGAAAAGAAATATTCGAGAAATATGTAACTGTGAGAGGACACAGACTCTCTAAATATCTTGTGAGTGGCATGGGAGTGTTGAAAAAATAATACTGAACCTGTTAAGCTTTACCTGCATGAATCAATGTAAAATATCAGCTGCACCTTGCTGTACCCTACTGGAATGGCAGGCATTGGATATTCCCTTGGGTTCAGGATGCTGGGATGAACAGATGTAACCAGCCATGTGAACTGCTGGCTGAGGGGCTTGCAAGGAGGACTGGCTCATGAGCAATGATTCCAGTATTCCTGAAGGACCATCAACTTCAGCTAAACAAACCTGACTTGATATTTATGGAGGGAGGTCAGCCCTCAGGGGCCCCTGGTGGACATAAAATCCATCATCACTCAACCCTGAGGAGCAGGTCTGGCTGGTGATGGATACCAACAACAGTGGTGTGATGGCAGCTGCAGGCTCCTGTCTAAACTGGAGCTCTTGAGATACCTGGGGGAGGGCTGCGTGTCTGTGTGAGGGTGGGAGGTTCTGGGTACATGCAGTTCTACAAACTCTGGGTGCTAGTTATGATGAGTAACTTAACATTTTAATTTTATAGTTCCTCAGTTTACCTTTGCATACTTTAAAGATTGTGATTTTTGGCTATTGGATGGTATTTCACTTAATTCACGTTAATGTAAACCTTTAAGGCTGTCTCGGTTTTGGAGACAAAATTCTAGGAGGAAACGCTCCGGAATGAGTGCCTCCTCCAAAGGGAAAGGGCCTCCCCCTTTTCTCCACCAATGAAACAAATTGATAACATCAGGTGAAAGTGGAAAAAAAAAACAAACCCAAACTGTTTATTAACTCAGAACAAAACAGGGGAAAAAAAGAAAAAGGGG
>VZTG01003264.1:0-107442 GCA_013397845.1 Melanocharis versteri | reverse complement strand
GGGGGGTGCCCACAAGGAACAAAACAGTTAGGGGTTAACCCGAGAAACTTATCCTACATCTACACATCCACCCACTGAAGAACAGAAAAACCCAAAAATACAATAAATGGCTGGAGAAGGGAAATACACAGGCTGCCAACTGGTCCCCCCAGTGTCCGGGAAGGGGAAGAAGGGGAGTCCACACAGCAGCCTGGAGCGATTCTCCGGCACCGGTCCTTCTCCTCGACAACAGGCGAAGCTGGTGGATCTCTGCGTCCCATCGCTCACTTGCCTGGCTTTCCTCGGGGTTCAGACCAGCCAGGGCCGCCCCACAGGCCTGTCGGGGCCGCCCCGCAGGCTCGCTGGGCTGGAGAGAAGGGAGGGAAGGTAGGGAGGCCAGGAGGAGGAAAGAAGAGGAAAAAAAAGAAAACCTTTTTCAAGCTAGAAGGAACGAAAAAACCAGCAAAGGAGCGGTGCAGCGTCAAGGGTGCGCTCACTCCCGAGCCCGGCGGAGCCGTTGGACCGAGCCGTTCAACTGACCCGCACCCGGGGTCCCGCGGCTCCGGCCCCGCTCCCCGGGTCCATCTTAAAGATACAGCATCCTTGGACATTAAGCGGATGGTTAAGGAATAAAGGAGCCTCATAACATCACCCCAGGACACAGGCAGTTGTAGAATCTCCTGCTGTTTCCAGAAGACTTCCAGTGAAGCTGTTAACAGGTCTTAAAAGCAGCATGCTGACCCCACTGTTGCATACAGACATTTATCTTAGATAATTCTTGGTAATTCTGCCAAGCACCTTTCAGAGAAATAAGCCATGAGGCCCTCTCTAATCCTGAGCTCCTCTCTGGGGGCTGATTTAACAGCAGAATAATGCTAATGAGCTGCCGATCCCCCTTATAGGAGAAAATCGCCTATGGAGGGAGTGAGAGGGCAGTGGCCAGGGCTGTCTGTGAGCCTTTGCTGGTGTATGCCACAGATTCCAGTTTAACTTCCTCCTGAGCAAGTGTTTTCTTTCAAGTCTTGGTTTCCACTGATGCCTTCCTTGTGCACTTTGAGCAACATATGTCACACAGGGTGTTTCATCACCATGTTTTCAGGCTAGCTGTAAAATCTGTATGGAATTTTTTTACAAATAGGTTAAGTAGATGCATGGGAATTCCCTGACTGCTTTCTTCAGACATGTTTTACGCTGGGGGATAATGCCAGAAACTAATCTTGTAATGAGTAAGCTAAATACGATTACGGCTCTTGTCCTGTTCTAATTTCAAAGCAGGATAGCTGCTGCAAGTATATCAGCTAGTTAATGTGAGTGTAGGAAAAAAATCTATTCAACTGTTACAAGATTGGCATGGATAACTTCTGTGAAAATGCACAGGAAGTTGCAGGATTGGACATTTTCTGAGCTACAGAAAATGCATTTTCACTCTGTGAGAGGCAGGAGAGAGAGGTGGATCCATTTGACATGATTTTAAAGCACTAGAAATTACTTCCAAATGTGTGACCAGCTGAACAAACAACTGTTGTGTTTGAAAAACAGATCCAGATTCTGATTTCAATTACTGTGATGTGAACTCACAAAAGCTGCAGTGTGTTAGAATTGCTCTGGATTAAAAACTGAGTACGAAAACAATTATCTGGTCTGCTGTGTATTTCTGGGGTGTCCTTTTTAAAGGTAAATGTTATTTTGAAAACTTTTGGAGAAAAAACCCCATTTGTTTATCAGCTGGATGTTATATGCATGAAAATACTGCTCCATGGCTAATAGTTTTATTATAAATAATAAGTAGTTGTTTATCGCCATATGGGTGGTGATGGAGAAACTGCTGCCTGTCCCAGGGGGTACCCTTAGCTAGGGAACACGCAGCGGTGCTTCTTGGCACCTCACAGGCAGCCCTCTCACCCGTGCAATAAAATACACGCAGCCACCCTCACACTGAGCCGGCCAGCTCAGGCAACACTAGAGGTAAATGAGAAAGAGGCGGCTTCCACGTATGGAGCACCGAGTGTTTATTTGACCCCGATGAGTCCAAGACGAGAAGGGGGGCACATCCATTCTAGACACAAGGGTACAGGAGGGAGGCAGGGCATACAGGAACAACCAATGGGAATACAGAGGTGGCCGGGTTACATCCTATTAAGGGATACAAGGGGGCGTCTGGCTGCTGGCCAGTCAGACAGACCCGAGCTCCATAGAGTCACAGGTCAATGGGGGAGGCCTCTCTCACTGAGATAAGGGGTATCTCAGGCTTTGGAGCCTGTTCACCAGCTGGTTCTGTCTATATCTGGGCTTTTAGGCCCAGCAGCCTCAACAGCTGCTGGTTCAGGCGATGCAACAGTTGTTAGCTTGTAGATGGAAAATACTTCTTGAGGGAAAGGTGAATTCAACCAACCTATCAACAAGCAAACAAAATGTAATTTAGTTCATAATTTCTAGGAGTACAGAATCCTGTTCTACTTATGGGGCTAATAAATGCTGTCAGAAAGTCTTTCAAAAACTGACAGTGCTGCAAATGTCCGTATGTTGCCAGATCCCTAAATTAGAATAAATAGATTTTTCTGATTTGAATACAAATGATATTTTCCAGATATAATCTGAGTTGTCATTACATTCCATCAGGTTTATGTTGTGACTGAGCTGAACTCCAAATCATGCTAGCACAGAACTTGAATAAGAATGATGACTGCAGACCATATATTGTATAAACAGCTGCTCTGAAATTTTTCAAGGTGTTTTACAGCATGCATATCACAGAAATTTATGATGTTGCAAGTCATATGCACTGATATTTCCTAATATTCTTTAGGCTTTTCAAAATTAGGAGTAATGATTTCTTAAATAAGAACTCTGTTGCACCTCAGGCCAGAATCTCAGCTTGGTTTTGTTTGTTGAAGAGCTTTCTGTAGGTGAATGATAGGATAACTAGCATCAAGAGAATTTTTTTTCCAAAGGATTAATGAAGTAACTTATATGTTTTAATAATTCTTAGGTCTCTCTATAACGAATTTATTACATATGTTCAAAACCCTGGAGATGAAATGTAACTCTGGAAACTGTCCAGTTGCTTCCTTCAAGTTACCCAGGAGACCAGTTGTAAATGTGAAAAAATTCATGTAGGAAGAAGGATTCCATGTATTCTAAATCATAACAAGCACTGTAGTATCCAAAAAACCTTGGTGCCTTCTAATAGAGGTGTACTCTTAAGCTGTGCTGGTCTTGAGACCAAGTTGTCAGCATGGAGACTAAATGGAGCTGATGTCAGAACGTTTTAATGCCAAGCACAACAAAAGAAATAACTTCCCTGCTCTGCAAGGGAGGTGGTGTGCTTTGGGAGGAAGATCCAGTGGGTCAGCACAGTGGTTCCAGCTGTGCTGCACAAGGACAGATGCTCCAGGGCTGTGGGGCTCATTCTGGTTCTACTCAGGTACTCAGGGTCTCTTATGGGTCTCTCCCAAAATTACTCCTGACCACACTTGTTATAGGATTAGGTAGAAAATACTGAATTCTGACTTGTTCATTCTGAAACTCCCTAAATCTGACTCAAAACCTTTGGCTCGCAGACCTGAGACCTCACTGATGGAGATGGTTGTAGTGTTGACTGGTTAGGTGACACATCCGTGCTAGGAAAAAACCCTCAAACCAACCAATAAAACCCCAAAACTGAGGCAACATAAGTTAATTGATCTATCTGGATAATTTCTTGCTGTCTCACAGAGTCTGTTTCCTTGTTTCCTGCCTTGTTCTACACGTTTGCCTAAATCCAAACCATTTTAAACCAGCACAGAATTCATAGTTCTGAGTAAACAGTGGAGCCATTTTCAGAGTGCAGTTTTCTGGTTTATGCTGAATTATGAGGTGCTTACCTGAGAAAATGCTTTTTATTTCTCTCAGAAATCAATATTTGGGGATCTTTGCAGAGGACAATGCTCTCCCTGTTGGGAAGCACAGCTGAAGAACAGTCAGGCAATGACAGCTGGCGCAGTTCTTTTGTGAGTTCTGTCCATTCATCAGCGCACTTCCCATCATATTGTCCTTTTCACAAACTAAAATAGCTAAATGGCTTTTTTTCCTACTAGCTGTCATGTACTTCAAAATGTATTTTTATTATTATTAGAATATTTTTCTTATTTCAACCTTATTTACTCCTACCTGATTTACATGCTCTGATATTGATCTATGTATTTTGTTACATAGTTCTCTCTATGTTCCACTGGTTTTATTCTGTGTATTTCAATGCTGTCACTTCACTTCCCTAGATGAAGTAGAATCTTTTTCCGTTTTCACTTAAGATCATTACTCTCAGTTCTATTTACCTTTGTTTTCCTCAGCAGCTCATCTGTCTTTATTACTTTTTGGAGAGGAATTCACAGTTCATGTTGCTGAAATACGTGTAAATGTCTTGAAATTAATTTCTTTTTTTTTTTTATTAGGATTATGGAGAAGTATGTTTGCAAGAGGGAGTTTTGCTACTAAAAATATAAATATTATTATTATGGGCCAGGGAAATCTTTTTTTCTTGGAACTCATTCTAAGTGGTCTCTGTTGTCACTGGTTCGTACAGCCAGAAAATGGGATTAGCAAGGTCTTCTGAGTCTGAGCACTGCTTGAAGCTCATTAGGGAGTTTCAACACCAAGTCCATATGTTATATTTGAAATTTAGCATACAAATTTCCTAAAGCATCCTCATAATTTTCTCCTTTTAAGATCACGGTTATTTGGAATATCCGTTGCCTTAATTCTGGTCATTATGATGTCTCATGGTGTTTATTAAAAACACTCCATGTGTAAACAAGGCCTGACTGCACAGCAAATTAGAAAATGCCCCGTGGTTTGGCAGCATAGCTTTATCTGAAGGTCGAAGATGTGCTCTGGTCTTCAGACTCCCTACATTAACAATAAATCACATTATATATATAATACAGAGCAGCTTAGTAGGCCTTCCATAATACCTTCATTTCAGGCTGGCATGGAGGGAGAATTAGGACCACATGGCAGTGGATCTAGGCATTTCTTCAGGGATGCAGTAAGTCTGAGTCACTGCACAGAAAATAGAGAGCAGCAGGGTTGATCCTACAGTGACTTAGTCGGGGAGCTGGAATCAGGGCTTGAGCAGCAATTGTGCTGCGGCAGTACAGCTGAGAAATGGCTGCATTGCTGCCCCACAGCACAGGAGAAGGAACCCCAGCAGAAATAGGGATGGCTCGGATGTTTGGATACATGAAGACGTGAGGCTGTAAAAATATCTGACTGATACCAAGGAAATAGTTGTGTAGGATATGTGCAATATGAGTATTTATAAGTGAGCAGCACCCAGAGTATCAGAATTTACACTGGACTAGTCTGTTGTACTGAGGAGTTCTCTGTGCTATTGACACCCTGAATCATGAGGAGGTTTTGTTGACCTAGGCTAAAACCCTACAGCTTTGTGTTGTGTGCTATAATGCTGGGTTTAATGTGATCTGTTTAAAACACATACAGAAATAATTTCTTTTTGCTTTGAGATTTCGTTTCGGAACGATTCAGTCAGAAGTGTGTTTTGTACTGAGTTGTTGTCAGGCTGCGTTTGAGGATGGGCCACTGCCCTGGGGTTGCACACTCACATTACTGTGCTCGGGAGGATGCTGGAGCTGGACCCAGCACATTGGCACTGGATGCATCCTGCAGAGAAATCTTGATTCAGCATGTTACTACAATGGATGAGTGTTTTCAATCCAAATTAGCCCCTAAATCTGATTCAGCTGAAGACTGGTTTGGTATTCTTGCCTCTACTGACATTAAGACATTACTTCTGTTTTTGCTTTGTTTTGTGGTTTATTTATTTTGGGTTTTTAAATTGTATTTGTTGGTTTGCATTAATCTTTGTTTTTAAAAGGAAGAAAACAGCAGTAACTTTTTATGCTTTCTTTCCCTAATTTTCCCTATATCTACTTTTCATAATCTACCATACCAGAAGCTCATTAACAGAGGAAAAAGGTGGAGGAAAATCATGTGCAATGTACATAAAACATTTAAAAGAAAAGCGAATATTTAGTTATCATTCAATAAATTTGCATCTAAATCTGTCGAGAGGTTTACTGGTTTAATTTATATTAATATGCTGTATAAATCAAATAAGTGGTCTGACCCCTCTCCCCAAATATTAAATATTTTATATAATTTCTTTCTCTAGATCAACTAAGCAAGAATAGGAAGCACATTATTAACTGACTTAAACACTCATAGAGGTTTAATTAGAATACTCAGAGTTTCTTATTAGAAACTTCTTTCCAAAAGAAGTTCTTATTACTTTCCATCTCTATTATTCCTTAATATTTCTTCCTATTTGAGACAGTAATACAGTTAGTGCTGTATTGTTGCACACATTGCTTGTTCAGGTTCTGCTATACTTAAGAGTATTCTTTTTACCAAATACTGTTTATAGGAAATTTTCAGATCCATTCTAATGCTTTACAAATGAAAACAGTTGTTTCTGTAACACCTCCCCATTTAATTGCTTTTAAGGGACTGCTAAATCCATTAGTGAGGGTACTAATTGAGAAGAATTGCAGGAGGAATGGCAGGGGTTTTTTTTAAATGCAGTTCAAATTAAAACAAATTTTTTTAAATAGTTGGATTGGGAAAGCATAAATAGAACTTCTCATGTTTTGCCATATTTGTAAGGTAAGAAGATTAATATAACAATTATTTTTCATGTCTAGTATACACATTACTGCACTGCTGTTCATGAAGCTACAGATTTAGCTCTCTGTTAATCAACATGTTGAAAAAAAAGCAGGTAAATAAACTATTACTGCTATGAATTATGAAATTTCAATAAGGATATAATATGAAGTGTTATAAAGGTTCTTACATTTAGAATATTTCTAAATTGGCTACATTTATGAAATTTAGTTATGTTTAGAAACAGGAGAATTTTTTATAGTGCTGTGGGAAAAAAATTAAACCATAAAGTCATACATTTTAACATGGAAATTACTAAGTAGTAGGATTTAAATGGGAGAAGGTAATTGTTGCTCCTTCTAAAAAAATAAGAAATACAACTATTCTAGTAAACATTCTCCTTTTCTAGTAAATGTGAATATTCTGTTCTAGTAAATGTTGTAGCCACAGAAAACCCTGAGCTGTTGTAGCTGTTCCCTCACCCTGCCCAGGCTGTGGCTGACCTCAAGACTGGAATGATGAATAAGGGAATTCATGTGATAGACCACTCTGGATCAAAGGGGGCTGAGCCCCAGTTTGTCAGGTTTGTTTGTTGTATTTCTTAATGAGTTCATGAAACAAAGTTTAAATCACAGAGTACATTGTCATGTGAATCTGAGATGCAAATGGACCGTGACAGCTTTTCCTGAAAAACAAACAAAAAAAGGTGTATTTTTTGGCAAGATGTCCTTATTGTCAAATTTATAAGAAGACAGGATAATTAAACTCAGTAGGGTTCAAGTTCTAATTAAAATAGGGCAAGAATTTATTGTTATGCCATGACACTTTCATGAGATTGCCTTTTAGTTTCATCGAATTTTTCATTTAAAAAAACAGAAGCCCAAAGGAAAAAAAAAAGCCACTGAAGGAAATTTAAAAATGCCAAAATTTGAGAGCCTCAGATGAGATGGGGACACGAGATTGCATCCTAGCGAGGAGTTATGGAATGAGTTGTTCTGACCCACCTTGGTTTTATTTTTATACTGAAGACAGGACAAATTGGGTTATTGGTAAAATAGGCAGCTTGTAATGGAGGAATAAACACAGACATGGTATCAGCAGTGAGGAGCTCTTTTTACGTCATATTTTGGTACCAAACAAGTTTGGAGAGATTTTCCAGCCTTGGAGTTTGAAAACAAAACTGGTCTTCAGGATAAAGATGCAAAAGGTAATGCAGAAAATTAAAAGATAAGAGGCTGAATCTATGGCACATTTATTTGTTTATGCCATGCTTTGTCTGATTTTCACAGGCTTGAATTTTGTTTATTAAACGTTCCCATCTATCTGTGACAGGAAAGGCACTGAAACTTGGATTCAGGCAAGAAGTGAAAAAGGAGTAAATACGAATTTCCCTTGCTATATAAAAATGTAGGCGTAGAAATAGTTGTTGGTTGAGGATAGTTGTGTGCAGTGCTGCCCACACATCGTCTTCCTCCCCGACCTCAATATGCATGGAGTGATTCAGAAGGAATAGAGTTTAGGATTTATCTGCTTTTCCAAGCTGGATTAAGTAAATCAGACTGGAGTGTGCTCTGATGGGCTGTGGGGCAGAGCAGTAGTTTGTAAGCTCCCATATAAAGGAGAAGGAAGCTGAGAAGGAGGTGGGTAGCACAGCTGAACTGCTCTGCTGTGAGAGGGAGGGGCTTGTTTGTAGGCAATGAAAAACAAACAGGGTGTAAGGAGGGCACACTTCCAATTTTTTTTTCCCTTTTCCATTTTCTCTCTTCTGTCGCAGGTTTAGGAGTCCTAGGCAAGAATAAGGGAAAATATCTCAATCTTTCTGTAGGAAAAGAACTGTGATGTAAAGGCTGCCATCATTAGCACATGGGAGAAGATTCCCGTGATTGCCTGGAGAAATGGCTAAATTATTTTGGTCAAGTTTTTTTCCTGCTCAGTTGAGAGGGCAATAATGCTTTCTCTCAGCAACTTTACATACCTAGAACTGTATATATTTAAATTTCTGGAAGATGAGCAAAAAGTGAACGGACTTGGTAATCTTAAAGGTCTTTTCCAGCCTAAATGCTTCTCTTATTTCTTAAATAATTGTTGTTCAGTGAGCTGTAAGATTCCACACAGTGACTGAGATGCAGTGGAAGAAGTCCAGTTCTGGTGTGAGTATAATAGCAAGAACAGAACTATATACTCACCTTGAGATGTATCTTACTAATAGGTGTCCTCCCTAGCCCCATGCCCAGGAAATACCTCAGGAATAAAACAGTGAAGAGAGATATTGAGCGTTCTGTATAACAAGTGTGTCAGCAGTGACACAGATGTGACTTGAATAGGACTGAATAACTATCAGAAATAACACATCTGAGCCTTCCTTTGGAAATGAAGGCAATAAAGAAGTCTGTCTGTATTTCAGAAGCTATAAGTCAGTCAGTAAATACAGCAGTGCAAGGTTAACACTCTTAGTCTCCAGAGATGCAGCACATGAAATACTCACCTGCTTATGCACAGCAGTGCTGGTGGGAGAAGGAAGGGTAGCTTCATTGCATCTTGAGCATGCTTTTGCCATCTTCCATTTAATTTTTTTCCATGGTATCTTCTGTTTGTTCCTGCAGCACCAAATGACACCAAGACTGCAGTTACTTCTAAGACCATCTGAGAAATCAGAATTTTAAAAATAATTTCATAAAAACATAAGTCACTATTGCAGGAAAATTCCTTCCAGATTAGTTTTCAAGAGCTGTGTTTGGACCAACATGTCAGTTCCCAAACAAGAACAGAACTTGCCATGCACTTTGCCCCTGTCTTCCCTGCCGTATCTCCCAGTGGTTGGAAATGGTTGGGTTCTTTGGGAAGGTGGCAGTAGGAGTTGTACCTGTTCTGTTTCCAGAGCAGACTCTTATTACTGATTCAATTTCACTGCAAGGAGTTGTAAAACCAACAGTTTATCCTTCCTCCTCTCCATCAGCATCCTCCTGTGGAGAAATGAGACAGAAGAAGAACAAATGCAGCAACATGGGACCATGTGTCAATTGTACTTAACAAGTTCTATATGTGAAAGCCACCAGCTGTGAGGGGGGTTGTAGTCTCTGGTGCTTTTTTCACCATGTTTTAGTAGCACTTTTCCATTCACAGTTACAAGTTTACCCAAATGTTGTTTCAAAATGCAGTTGCTGGTTATGTAGACTGAGTATGAGTGTTTCGGTTTAAAAATGCTAGAAGTCTTTCTTTTTTTTCCATTCAGAACTTTGTGTTATGAATTTCAAAATTATCCAGGACAGCCACAGTGTATTCTTTGTCAGTAGATTTGCTCCATCACAATCCTACAGAGCCTCCAGAATCACTGGCTTGCCCCAAATCATCTTTAGCATCTGTGGCGCTCAGGTATTTAACCTAAGTAGTGAGATGCAGCTGTTGTTTTGTTAGCAAACCTTCTGCCCTGTACCTTCAGGAATCACATCTCCCAAGCACATGAAATCCTGTGCAGCCTGATGGAAGAGCTCAGCAAAATTAAGTGATGCAGCTCTTGTAATTGCTTTAGTCTTACCCCTGTTTCAGGAAAGTGAAAGCAGATTTGTTGCCTATAAGGAAAACAGACAAGCAGATTGTTAATATGCTATGCTGCCATATAAAGACCTCAGGAGGTTGTAAAGTATGTTGATACCTTAGAGATTGACTCTGCCTCTGGAAATTTGAAATCTGTAATTTGATAATTCCTATTCTATAGCATGCTCTAATCCCTTTAGGAGCAATAACCAGCATATGAATTCCTATGGCTTAAAGAAAGAAAAAAGTACAACCCCCCCAATTTTCCTCCTTTTTTACAAGGCGCTCTGGACTTAATTTAGCAAATTGTTCTTCCTGGACATGCAAGTTTCCCAAAATGATCAACAACTCTATTTACTGCCATGTTTTTTTCCTATATTTTCATTAAAATAGCTTTTTCTACAGTTGTTATAGTTGCACCATACATAGCTGCAAGATTATGGTACTTATCTCTCTCCCTGGACCATGCAATTGCCACTTGCAGCACAGTTTCCAGGACACACCTGTGAGTGATCCAGCCACCCATGGAGTCCGTGTGCTTTGTCTTTAGGAGGCTCAGAGCTGATTTGCAGTGTAATTGTAGTGAAGTCACTCTGTAATACACCTCATTATTACATATATGCTTTTATCCCTGCACAAAGACTCCGATATTATTTTGCTTGTGTACTAATCAGAGAATAGCAGGGTGTTTTATAGTGATGCAAAGAAAGTAATAATAATGATAGTAATAGTAGTAATCCCTTTAATTACAGAGTTCTGTCACTGTACTGACTCTATGCTGAAGGGGTGGGACCTATCCTCTAGAAAAGACTTGCCAAGTACTTTGTTTCTGTGTATGCAGAAACATCATAGAAGACTCAGAAAACATCTTAAAAATACTTATGGTTTTCTTTACCTTATGTAGAACCTCTGGCTTTGGTATGACTCCCAGGATTTTTGTGTATTTTTTTCCAATTTTTTGTGAAGAACTCAAAAAGGGAAGAAAAATCCCTAACATATATAATTCATTGGAGTGTATAATATAGTTAAGAGCCAATGAAAGTGGTGATGTTCCCTTTAGTGTTGTCTGATTATCTTTGCATAATTACATAGTCTTTTACAAAATTATTTTCCTGGGAAAGCTGTTGGACACAGAAAATGCAATAGAATACTAGAAACTCAGCTGTTATACCCTGAGCACCTTTAGCATCCAGAGTAGTTGCTGAAGATGTTTTCAGTTTGTATCCACTGGTGAAAAATGCTGACTCCTTACCCTTTAATCTAATTTATAGAAAAACTTCATCCACAATGATACTTTAAATTCCCTGAGAAATGGTTGCTCATTTGAATTTGTTTTGCCACCAAGCACAGTAAATAGGTTCTTTTTCCCCTGTATGTTCCTACACAGGCAGTGCGACCCTCCCTGCAGTTCTTGTTGAGGTATCTTTTTCACTTAGGATGTTGTTTGTTTGTAAAGCATTCTGCATGTGAAAGTCACGTACCTGCACCATCCAGGAGTACCTGCTATTATCAGCTGCCACTGCCCATAGATTATTATACACTTAAAAAAGCCCGAACCAAATAATATGGTTTATTCTTAACACTGAAGTATTTTTCAATAATCACCCAATGTGATGTTACAAAATAGATTCTATGTCTTTATTGTAATTACTTAAACAGTCACCTGTATGTAATCTATACAGACTTGCTCACGTAAGTTATTTGTACAGGCCTTTGTTGGGTAAGAGATCTCTGGATAAAGATAAATGTCATTGATTTTTTAAAAGAAAAAGCTCAGGAAAAAAATCTACTGATGCTCTTCTATATTTTACTAAGGTGATATGAAAGGTACTTTATATTAAAATAGGATTGTAGTCTTTTGGCTCTGTGCAGTAATTGATTTAATAATACCAAGTTGTTGTGAGAACAATCATATTTTGAAATTGACTATAAATAAGTTACCAATAAAAAGAAATATCTGTTTGTTCAGGTAATTGTAGTATATATTATAAATATAACCTAAGTTCTTCTGAACCCATCTATTGTAAATAAACTGGATTTCTTTACTTTCCATAGAGGAAAAGTGTAGCGGTGGCTATGCCCACTTCTGGGCCTGAATGGATGGATTTTCCCACCGGAGATAGTAACTCCGAAGGTGGGTCTGAGACCCTGCCCTAAAGCTGCCAGTCTTGAGGAATCCCCTCCCCTGTTCCTCCCCTAGTTCATGTTTATGTATTTTGTCTCAAGAAAGTTCTGTTCAGTTGTACTCTCTGTTGGTTCATTCAAGTAAGTCCCTCCCTGACTCCCTCTCCACTGGCTGTGTGTCATTACCCGTCAAATCCCTATTGGTTTGTCCCCCTGTTCCTCCCCTTTTGGTGGGTAGTTTAAGAACCCATTGTAACTGTTATTTTCGTTCCTTGGTTGCTCCCCTCCTTGTTTCTGCGTTCCCCTGTCCCGCTGGGCAGGGAATTAAAAACTTGGAAAACTGCAACAAAGAATCCTTCTCTCCTCCTTTGCCTGCGCCTGCTGCTAAGCAACAACGACTGCGGACCTGACCCATTTAGGGCAGAAAGCCGAAGGAAAAGCCCCGGACGGGGCTCGCCACCGAAAGGAGGCGACGAGCTATCCCTGATTGCTCGGACACTCTTGCGCGTCGCACGCTGGCCCTCCGGGCGGTCAAGCGGTCCTAGCAGCGACAGAAAAGTGCTATATAAATAGCCCTTGAAAATGCTTGTTGCTTAGACTATGTCTGAGGAGTCATGCTAATACTTTATTTAAAATAGTGCTAATTATGTCACTGCAATTAGTCCATTGAAAAACAAATTTCCCTAGATGCTTCATGCCTTCTTTAGTGTTAATTGCATCTGAGCATTAGAAATAAAGGCTACAGTGCAGCAGATGCCACAGAAAATATTTTAAAGCAACTAGTTTTTCAATAAACATTGTAATGTTTAAATGGATTTGGAAATTATCAATAATAGATTTTAACTGAGATGCTAAAAGCATAAGTTAGTGATAACAAAGATCAAGTTCTGTCTTGCATTACATGTTCATTTACCTCATTACATATCACTTATACGTACAAATTACTACATATATTTAAATATCTACATCATACGCTTCTGTTTTGAATAAGTTCTATCCGTTTTATAATAGTCGAATTATTATTGCTAGAGAATAGTTTGATTCTAATTAATGAGACCCACCACCAAAAACCTCCTCCTTCACTACTGACCTCCCTGATTTAGGATTAAATCCAGTGTTTGTTAGACAGGGCAAATCTCTTAATTAAACACAATTTCACAATAAACTACTGACAAATAGAGGTGGCAGTAATGGAATATGCACTGATTCAGATTTTATGTTGTACACACTTACTGTGTTTTCCCGTTTACTTTTGCCAGCAAATTTTTACTCAGATTGAATGAAAACCTGCTAATCAACACTAGTTTCATGAAATTTAACTAATTTTATTTTTAGTTTATGAGCAGGAATGCCTTGTCAGGAAAGTGAAATGTTGAAGAGATCCAGTCAATTCAAATTTGGCTTGACTGCTTTAAAATTACATGTGCATTTGTTTATCAAATGATGGTTTCTCAGGCAAGCTATTCAAGCCTTTCTTGTAGTTTCTAGTATTTTTTCCTACTATGAAATATAATTCTATAGTGATTTACATGCTGTTTTCAGAGGAACATTTGATTACTTGCAAGAGATCCCTTGCTAAATTGGTAAAATAAATGTCATTAAATACACAGCTTGTTGCCTGATGTGCCCAAAATCTTGCACATTAAAGGATTAGAGGTATTAGGAGCACTAAAATATATCTCTTTTATAAATTTATAGTTTATTTACAATGCCACAAATATTTTTCCTCAAACCACAGGCAGATTCATTGGATATATTATTTTAATAGATCTTCTGTGTGCTAGAGAAATAAAGTTCTGTTCTTTGTTCTACTTACAAATCTAAATGTAGATGTAGTTCAAAGCTTGGAAAGTTCAAAAGCACCTGAGAATTTTCATGTGTGGGAGATGGCTGGAACTGCAAGGATAAATATCAGAGATAAATACAATGCAAGCTCTAATTTGGGTAAATTATTCTTAAATGAGACTGTTTAGCTAAAACAACTCATAGGCATGTAAATATACAATGTACTAAAGAGACTAATCAAAGAGAGGACAAAGATTTATAGATTAGGTATCTTGAGTATTGTGCCTTTATGCTATATTTGACAGCCAGCCCTCTGCTTTACTTGCCAAAATCATTGCAGGAGATTGTCACAATATTTCATTTTAAGATATACAGGTGTGACTTTTGATGTTTTCAAAAACACACTCCCTACAGTTCAAGAACGGTTCTTTCATTTGTTCATCTCAGTCTGATTTTGCTTTCAATTTGTTTGACACATTTCAACTGGTCTGTTTTCATGTTGGCCATTACAGAACAAAAAGAGAAAAAGCAGAGAATTTTGTGAACATTCCCTGTCTATTTAATCCGCAAACCTCAATACGGAAGTTTTTACAAACTTTTTTCTTAAGTGGTCTAATTTTCCTCCTATAAGGAAAGCTGAAGAGTGCAAAAGCTGTGTTATTTAGCATGTCACAATATTCTCCAGCAGCACAGAAACAATCTGTCATACACACTGTCAATATTCCCAGCTCTGAAGGAGCTTATTATACATTCCCCGTGTTTGTGACTTTATTGATCTTTTGTCATTCTCACGGAGTGAAACTGATATTTTCTAACAAAATGTAATTTGCTGGAACAAACAAGCAGTCAAGTGCTGATGAAAAGAATTCAAGGAAATGGCTGCTGCGCCTCCACAGGAGTTAAGTGGGCCAGTTCTGCTTCGTTGATGTCTGCTTTGCATGCACTTTGTGATGCTCACGACCCTTATTAGCCCTGTGCCTTTTAATTAAAAATAACTCCATTTTCACTTATTAGCTTCAATGTTCCCAAGCTCATTGGAATTTTCCAGAGTTCTGACAGGAATAAGTCATCTAACTTCTACTGAATTTTAATACCATTTTGATGCATGCTTGCAGCAATAAAATATTTCCTGAAACAGCATGTTAGCCGAGGTAGCTGTTTGTGTGCAAGTTTGGTGCTGTGTTAAGGAAACTAGGTTTTCAGAACTGAGGATGGGCTCTTAGTCCCAAGAATTTGTAGATTCCTGGGTTGTAGAAAAATTGAGGTATTTATTCTAATAACTGAGACTCAGTCTCTTCCTAACAGCCTTACGAGAGACACAAAACCCACAGTGGTTGTTTTGGGTAAAAAAGCTGGCACAGATCATGCAAAATATTTTGTTTGCACGTGGTTTTTTTTTTGCCCTTGAGCACAGCTCTGAGAGGAGGAGGAGATGGCTAGGCCGAGTTCTAGACAAAGCTTTTTTTTTTTTACTGTAATTCATACAAATTTCAGAAACAAAATTAAAATTATTTCTCATACAAACTACCCTAAAAGAGCCTCTATTCTGACAGTGTCAAACTTGATTACTGTGCTCTTTCAGAGTGGTTAATAGGAATATTGCTGCTATAGTAAAAATGCTTTGCCTGACATGTGAAAAGGTTTAGTTATATTTGATCCTCATTAGGAGCAAAGTTTAGGTATGTTTGATCTTGGTTAGGAACAAGCTTGTTCCTGGAAAACTTCTGCTGAAGAGGTGTTATGGAAACAAGGAATAAGAAGACAGTAAGGAGTGGGTTACCTGTTTCTTCTCCTGGAAAAAGTAGAAATGGAAGATGTCTTGTATTTCTTGGCAGTGGTACAGCTAAGATAGTGTTTTAAATATGAAAAAAAGAGAAGTAAAAATAATTAAAATGTTTATTCATTTTATTGCTATAATTTGATGACTCAAGTACTAAAGAATGCTTTCAAAAATAGAGAAAAAATATTTTTATGCCTATATTCATTAGGCATTGAGAATTAAGTTACACAAAAAAAAAAAAGTAAATAATTCCACAAGCTTCTGTAAAGCACTACAGTGTGTTAATTCTTCTTAGTTTATTTATATGCAGAATATTGTCCAAATTTTTCATTTGCCCTCAAGACAAAACCTAAACAAATATTAGAGAAGAACATTGATATTATTTTTGGTTCTTTGGGGCCTTTCTATTAATCATATTACTGTATTTTATTTCATCATTACTTCTACTTCAGTCTTTTTGAGGCATCTTTGGCATTATTGGTTTCATTTGTGGTGATTCTTGCTTTACATTACATTCATACTGCATTTTTGGTATTTAGCATGAAACACCTGGAATTTTTAGAAATGGCAACTGAGTAGTTCCTCCACTATTTTTTTCTTTTCCTTTGTTCTCTTTCAAATCTAACAGTGTTCTTGTCTCTCTTAAAGAAGTTAAATGTCTGACAGCAGAAATAAGGCCATTAAGCCTAATCCATTTGTAACTGCAAGGAAGCTGCTGTAATTGATTACAAGGCTTGACTTCATGTTAGTTACTCATTAATCTAAGATTACAGAAACCATTTTGCACAGGCAAATTCAAGGCTCAGTCTACTCAGTGATTTCACAAACCGACTGCTGTCTTCATTTATCACTCTTAGAACTAACTGCAGTGTTAGAAGAAATCTTACCATGATGTTTTCTGTTGCTGAGGCTTGGGCACACCTCAGGGAGGTCATTTAAGGCTCTCTTTTAAGCCCAGCCTGTACCCATTTCTTCCTTCCTATAGCCATTGCTCTTACCTCTGTATGTGTGTGTGAAGCTAATTAAGACTAAATTCTAGGATTTCTCTCTGTCTGATGTCTTTGACATAAGTCCTCCACTGTGATGCTTTGTGTTTACAAAACAATGCAAAACATGGAGCTGTTGCTTGCACCATCCTAAACTGAAAATTCGTAAGATGGTACTATCCCATACAAAATAAGAACTAAATAGAAAAGTCTGTATTCTTCTATTATATCCCTTCAGTTAATATTTATATTTGTATTTATGTACTTGTGCAAGTACACGGGCGAATAGGGATACGGAGCATTTCCTCAGGAAAATGTGTTTGGGGAGCGCAATGGAATGAGCTTGTGTTCTTTTCTTACAGATAAATGCACTGATTCAAAAGTAGGAGACAAACTCCTGACTAAAACAAACTTATTATTTTGGGAGAACAAGGGCTATGAAACACTTTTTAACGCAATCTTAAATATTTAGATGCTGTCTTACTTCACTGTATATACGTGTACCATTTAATTTCATACAGTCTGGGCATACAGGCATCATTTAGGCTTCTCTGGGACCACAGATATCAATGGGAACATAAAAAAAATGAAGTCACTGCTCATTTGTCTTAGGTAATGTGTTCCCAAATTTCCCTAGTTAATATGTATGTATTGTTCCAATATTCTGGTATATTTCTGCAGATTTCTCAATTTGACATGTGAGCTAAACACTATAATTTCCAATAAACAAACATGTTTATGTCAGGCAAACTGCAGCAAGAAGAAAAAAGTCAGCTATGACTTGATTAGATTTTGGTTTAAGCTAAAAGCTGAAATTTGATTGGGTCACAGCAGAGCCAACTAAATCACACATGCGAGAAAAATGTAAAGATTTGGTTGGGTTTTTAAATAGGTGTTATTCATGCAGAAGTGATTTTAATAATCCTCCTTCTCAGAGGTTAAAAGAGTTATCATTATACACACACAGAGTGCTCAGAAATTATCTGTGGATATTTACTGTAAAGCCTAATGTCATTCTGTGTGTCAAGTGTGGCTTGTCCAGCCATAAATATTGTGCTCAGTGAGTTCTGCGTTAAAGGTGTAGTGGTGCCACCATGGCGTCCTGCCCCTTTCTACATTTTCAGTCTTCTTGTCTTTCCTTCTTAGTGGTGCTTTCTGTAGAATCCAGCCCTATTGCAGGCTGAACTAACATATAGTATTGATGTATTTACTCAGATCTGAACTTTAGAATCATAATAATTTAAAAACGAAAAACCAAACATCTCGATAATTAACTCTAAATCCAATTTAGGATTCCTGTCTACATTGTAATTAAGAATTTCAGGAAAGAGGACAACTATTTGGTCTGACTTAACAAACGAAGGCAGCAATTTGCCACAATGATTGCACTGTGAGATTAAGTAAAACTGAAAAATCACACCCAAGAATCATATTGCCAAGACATGGCCATGCAGATTTTTGGTGTAAAACAAAGAGGAAATCGACCATAGTGCCTGCTTAATTGCATTTTTAGTGGTGTTTTAAGTTAGGATTATGGTTCTGATTTTGAAGTAATTAAAAGATGAATAACAGGTTAAGAAAAACACAAAACCACCAAACAAAACACCCCAAAATAACACAGATGTTTAGTAAAGCCAAACTTGAGGAAACTGATTCAGTTGGAGTTTCCTTTAGATTTTTATGAAGCCATTAGTTCATCATTAACCTTTTTTTAAGGAGAACTCTACACATATTCTCCAGTAAACTCTCTTCCTAGTCTTGTCTTTTGTCCCTAGCTTAAGTGTAGAGAAGTGTGAAGAACGCAGTCAGAATGAGGGCACATGGGCTGACTTAAGGACGTGGAGGAAGTGTTCAATAGGAGGAGCCTGAAAGGAAATACTTGAGAACAAGAAGAGATGGAATTTTCTATCAGCACCCAGGTTACGAAGGGACAAGGCTCAGTAAAAGCTGTCTGAGTTTTATGTTGTTGCAACTTTTCTTGCCCAGAGAGGTTGTTGATCCAATGAAGGATTTTTTGATAGTATGTCACAAGCCCTTTAAATTTTTTGCAGGAATTATATCAATGTATTAGATAGGTAGTGCTGTATTTTTTGTTGTTTTGTTGTTGTTGGTGGTGGTGGTGGTGGTTTTGTTTGTTTGTTTGTTTGGGTTTTTTTTTTGTGATAACTACAGATCCAAGCTTATTTTTGTTGCTTTGTACAAGATCACTTTATTAGGTCCTTCAGCCATCTGCTGTAGGACAATAATGCCTAAAAACTGTCAGCAGAAAGAGCAGGGTGTTGGGTTTGGCATGTTTATGAATTGCAAACACGTGTTCAACTTCAAAGTGGTCAGAAGTCATCTTTTGCAAAGTTAATTAAAAAAAACCAACACACTCCTTAATGAATATGACACAAACCATTAAAGCATTAAATTAAATTTGCATAGTTTGTCACAGCTGGCATTCTCCAGACAAGAAGGTGAAGACCAGCGTGTGTCTGGAAAGATCCTGAAGGATCTGTCATCCTGAGCAAGAACAGTTTATACACTGCAGCTTTTGCTGTTTCTGGGTGCAACACCACTAAGCGAAGACAAATGAAGTCGTTCGCATTCAGAGTAGTTGGAGCTAAATCCAAGGTATTTAGCTAAACTCTCCTCTTGTGGAAAGACAGAGGGTACCCTTGGAGCACAACCCCTGCTGGAATTGGTGATAGCATGGAGACACTGGAAATGTCATCAAAACAGGCTTTTTCCCTCTTGCCCTGAGAGAAGGAGCACCCTTGCCAGAAGCCTACCCAGCTAATATGAACAGAAAAAAAGTTTTATACAAATGTATGAAACAACATCAAAACAAGAGTTCTGTGGGGAAAAAAAAATCATTATGCAGTACTTTACCATAAACCTCCAGTACAGATCTGATTAGCTACATAATAATACAGTATGTATGCAGTAAGTCTTAATTTTAGAAAATATCTCCAAGTCTGACCCTTTATATCATTCTGGATATTACTTTTTATTGATGGTCTTTTTTTGCAGGGCAATATTGTATCTAATATTTTTGGTAGAATACTTTTTTCAGCAGTTCAGTGCTTTCTGTATAAACCATTATCTGTCCAGAGCTTAATCTATTTCATGTAGAATACAAAAATAAAAACAACAAAAGACTGAAAATTCAGGCTTGTCTTATCAGTAGTACAGTTTTACAGACAGAGGAAGGACTAAATCCCCTTAATAAAAATTCTGTTAGTTAATGCTCGAAATGGTACTTACTATAAAGGCTGTAGATAATTTGATTGTATGAGAATGACTTCTGTTTGTACAAGCATACTCGGTGGTATTCAGAAAAAAAGAAGTAAAGCAAAATTGAAGAAGAGAGAGTAAACAAAGAAATCTGTGAGCAGGTATACCATAATATGCATCAAGTTTGCCCCCTATGGAAATGTTGGATACAGCTGAATAGAAAAGGTTTTGAATATTGGAAACTCTGATACAACAGGTGTTTCTGTACTTTGCGTTAGAATTAGCAACAGCAGCATCAGCACAAGGATTTCTTGTATAAGTGGCTGAATGGTTTCAGATCCTGCACGCAATGGAAGAATTGCAGAGATGATGTTGCTTTAAGCAGTGTCAGAAAAACAGGAGCAATGCCTTGGTGAATCAGCAGCTTGTTCTCTTTTACCCACACACAGGGGGGTGTCCAGGCTGTGTCCACAGCACTCAGTTAAGCACAGATTCCTTCAGCAAAACTGCAATATCTCAACAGTCCCAATGAAGGCTTATTTTTATTTAAAAGAGTTTGCTGTTCAATGTGATACATTTAAACCCATCTTTAAACAATACAAACTATAGTTTATACTTGAAAGATATAGAGGTTATTATCTATAGTTTAATTATAGTGTAATTTTTCTGTTTGGAATGCAAAGTAGCCCATACACTAGGGTTACTTGCTTGCTTAAGTGAATTGTCTGTTGTTTACTTTTTTTTTAAGTTGAACTGAATTTACTTTTTTAAAAAATGTTAATTTTTAGCATTCTTAATGCTGATTTGTCAGATAGTATTTTTAATGGAGCCTAGATTTCAAAGCACTTGTCAGTGTATTTGTCAGCTTAATGGCTGATCCTTTGAAATTCTTCATAGAGGTGCAAGACATTGAATATCTTTATTGGAGTTTGAATTCTAATAATGATATTAGAAATCTGAGTCTAGGTTTCTGAATTATCAAGGTGTGTCATTTACGTTCTCTATTTGTGACTGGAAAAACTCCACTCAAAGAGCTTGCAGCACAATTTTCTTCACACTGTAGAAAAAGCTTCTAATGTATGATTGGGCACCTTACAATGAGAGGTTTAATTATGAAAATCTGATGAAATGCACTTTTACCGATTTTATAAAAGAATGCCATAAAAAAACCCCTTATCATTGAATAGGAAAAATTTAGATAAACCATTTTATTATCTATTGTCAAGCCTTTATTATTCCCTTTTGTTATCTGAATAGAAGAAATTTTCCATTTTTCTTTTCTCCTTTTGAGATTCATGAGCCTTACTAAATGTTGGGTCATCCAGGGCAGAACCTTTTTCTGCACTTTGAAACAAGAATATGAATGCTTTTTTCACTTGTAATATAGGTAATGATAGAGAGATGAATGCCAAAATCTGCAACCCCGCCTTCATAAAAGAAGTATACATTTATTATAAAGCTGTGACTTTGAGCAAGTTCACAGGTTGAAACCCCATGAAAATGTGCTGCTGTTCCAGGGATTTTCAATCAACAAAAAAGTGCTGTCCTGCAAAAGGTTTCAATTCATGGCATTAATGCAAAGAGTATCGTAATGATATACACTGCCGCAGTGCCTCACCGACCACCCCGTGGGTGCCTCGTTTGGTCGGGGCTGCAGCCTTCGCCCGCCGGGCTGGGTCTGTGGCTGGACTGAGTCCCAAGGCGCGGAGGGCTACCAGGGAGCACCAAGGTCCCGACAAGCCCACCGATGACACAGGTGCCGGAGAGAAGTAAAGGCACAGGAGGGGCTCTTCGGGGTAAACAGGAGCAGTTTATTTCCCCTGGACAGAGAGAAAAGCCAGGAGCGAGGAGTCAGAGTCACAGGTGAACAGGGGGTGAAGAGCCAGGAACACTGGTTGCAGCAACTTAAATACCAGGGGTAGAGGGGCAGGGGTACACTCAAAATAACCAATAGGGGTACAGACAAGGGGCGGTATCAAGGTGAGGTACCACACAGGGATCCAATCCTGGGCTTAGGGGTGGGGACAGTAACCAAGGGCCAATGGGGAACCGAGCAGCGATGAATGAAGTAGAACGTTGCCAAACACGGAAGAAACTGGGAGGAGAAGGGAGAAACCAATGGGGATACAAAGATTAACATAATCTGAATACTTAGGGCAAAGGATTCTGGGGTGAACCAAAAACCTCACCCTAAGCAGGAGTTAGGGAGTCAGGGAGATGTGGTGAGGTCCACCCAATGGGGTTTTACTGTAGTATTAGCCCGAGGCCATTTGGGCATGTTATTAATGCAGTTAACCACCACCACAATACACTGTGTTTCTTTTCTAGAAAAAAAACCCTTGGCTGTAGCTCATCAGCATTTATATTTTTTTACCTTTAAAATAATAAAAAGATCCTCAGTGTTTGTAAGAAATCCACACTGCCCTTTGCATGACTGTTTTGTGGTACATCATATGAATACACATGAAGTGACACTTGGGAAAAGTGGGTGGTGGAACTGTGAAAATTACTAAGCAGATCTATAGCAGTTACATCTGACTTGCATGTTGTACTGGTATATCAAAATATTAGTGTCTGGTTTCATCTGTAACTTAAGCAGGAAGGGCTTTAGTCCTAAAAAGAAAAAATATTGTGACACTGACATGATTTTGGTATTTGAAAATGTAATTTCATATTGAATTACCATTTAAAAACTTAGCACTAGGAATTTTTCAGCAACAGTGAAACAATATTCTGAATTCATAGGTGAAAATGCCCAAGGCCTCTAATTTCTATGAACACAAGTAAATAGAAAGCCAGAATTTAAAATTAGTCTTATCTGATTAGTTCTAACACAAATTATTAAACACTCCAGATTTCATGTTGGTTTAGCATCTCATCAAGCACAGGAATAAGTTCATTGCATGATGTGCTTCACAGCCAGCAGCCTATCCTTAAGCCTGCTCTTGATACTTTCATTTGAGAAGGAGAGCTAAAATCTATTTGTTATCCTACAGCCAAAAAACTCTTTAAAGGATCTGGAAACACAGGTATCATCTAAACAATTCAGCTTTCCAGCATGTGTAGCTCTTAATGAGATTGGTTTCTTTGACTGTATTAGCATAATTTATGTGAGAAAAGGTTATTATTAATCCTGATTTAGTGGAACCATGTTCCATTAAACTAAAAGCATGAATTAATTTCTGCTTTCTAAATTATTACCTGAGTTATAAGTTTGTTATCATTTTGTGTGATTCAGTCCTCTCAAAAAACAGCTATAATCTGTTTTTCCATTAATGGCTTGGGTTTCAAATCAGCACAATACCCAATTAATGTATTTATTGGGTTCAGCTGACATCACATCAGTAATGGAAATTCAGCAGTCAATGGAAATGTGGTTACCCAGGCCTAGAGGAATGAGTGCCCCAGAACAACTTATCTAAGAAAGCAGAAGGAGTGAGCAGGAACAGAGAGACTCTTCAAAACAAATACATTTGGCAAAATTACAAGTGGATAATAAACGAAGACTTATCTGTACAGAGCCCTTTTGGTCTTTTATGGGTCAAAATGTACAAGATATCATTGATCTGTATTCATACACAGGAAAACTGGAAATGGAAAAATCTTTATTTCTGTAGCTTATAAAGTACATCTTATATTTTTATCCTTAGTTTTGTAGATGGAAAATCCAGTGTAAATCAGCCGATTTCTGTTAATGCAATTAAGGTGTTGATTTCTCCAATAATTTAAGTGAAGCCTAAGGAAAGACTAGGATCATTTTACATGGAGGGAGAGATGAGGTGGTGTTTAAGCTGCCAAGATGTAAAGTAATTTCTGAGTTTAGAGGGAAAATACCTTTCACAAGATTAACTTTTTGGTCTGGCAAAATGAGCAATACATTTAATACCAATCCTGTATTAAATGAGTACATCCTAATGCTGAGATCAGGAATGTTGAGCAGGATTATATCCCATTTCCTCATGTCCACAGGTCTGGTTCCAGACAAATGAGATGCCCTGCAGGTTCTTTGCAGTTCTTCTAAGCTGTATCTGTGTGTGACAGCCCCAGCAAACAGCTGGAGGTGTTTACGGCACAGCAGTGCCTTTAGTCTGAGCTCCAGTCTCTGGTCTGAAGTTAGGGCTGGAGCCATTTGCTGTTCCTATGCAAACTGGGCATTCCTGTGCCAGGAACATCACCAGCAGTTTGCAATGGCTTGACCTGCTGCTTATATTGTAGCAACTCTGCTAAGGAGACCAAATGTGTCATCAGGTCCAAACTTCTACAGCACTAAAAGTTGTCTCCATTATGTCAGTTTTAGGTGTATGAGTTCTTAAGCACCTTTCTACACCGTGGAGCACTCTAGGTTTGAATCCCTTGAGAAAGGATTGAGTGTTAACTCAGCTTTTTGCAGACTTTCATGCTTGCTTTATATTCTCTAATCAATGTATGTATTTTTTATTATTTTAAGGCTTTTAAATTAAAGGGGGGGAAAAGCCTCTATCTTCAGGAAATCACGGTTTAGACAGCTTGATACTGTGAGCTTTGTCCTCACAGTAAAGCAGCTGAGGCTTTTTGCACTGCGAAGACAGAATTACCTTTAACAAAGTATTTTTAAGCACATGTTATCCCAAGGCAGGCAGCTGCTCACAGTGTGAGTCTTTCACTCACCGCTGTGCTCAGCAGCTACCTCACACTTCTTAAAGGCAGTAGGGCATGGAAGGGAACTTGAACATGTTGGTTTTCTATTATTCCTTCCTCTCCACTCAGTGTTTTCAAAGTGACTGTCTTTTGATAGCAAGAAAAGGATAGAAGACCCAAATGAATGTAGCTGAGTTGAAGTTTAATCTCCAGGAAAAAACTTAATTCTTAAATTAATGTTAATGCAAACCACAGAGAAATAAAACTCTGAGGGTATTATCTGCAACAAGAATGACCAATTTTCTATTATATGAAACATTTTCCTTTTTCTCCTTTTTACCTAGAATAGTATCTTCTCTTCTTGAACCTGCTTTTTCAGTTCTATGGAATGCCAGTGTCCTATTGTAAAAATAACTAGTAGATAATTATTTTCAGTAGCATTCCAGCTAAAAATATCTCTGGGCTAACAAAACGAAGGAATTAAATATAATTTATATTATAAATTTAAATATATAACATAAATTATTATATTTAATTTAAATATAAATAAAAACATATAAATAGGAATTTATATTATAAATTTACCACATACTTATGTAAGCTACTATGCACTCATTAAATATTGTTAAACTGCAGAGGTTAGCAGTCATTTATATTTTCATTCAAAAATTGGAGGATAAAAGTGATTGTAAAATCATTATCTCAAGGCAGTATTGTTTCCATCTGATCACCTTGCAACATCCTCCGTTGTGTTATTCAAAATTTTCTCTTATTATCTGTCAGACTGCTGAATTCTGTGCTACTCTACAAGCCTTACACTTTATCACCCAGTCACTAAATTTACCAAATATTTATATTTCTTTGTTTTTTGGTGCAAGTCTCTTCCCTTCAGAAAATTTAATACATTTTTCAGTGCATAAAATAATTCTATGATCAACACGATATTCTAAAATTTACATAAACACTCCTGTAGTATTCTGATTAAGAAGCATGCAAAATTCTTAAGTAATGCATTCCCCAAATGCTGATGTCATGATTCAAAGTTTGAGAAATGTTTCAATCATTTTGACAATCCAGAATAGAATTATATCATCACCCAAAAATAAGGATTTATAGCATTATTTAATTAGGTAGAATGGTCTCTTTGAGTTTGTTTATTTTAGAAAACAAACTATCTTTATTTCTCAAAGTTTCAAAGACATTTTGTCTTTTACAGACAAGGAATAAATGCTGAATAAATCAGCATCTTTTAAGATTTTTATTATGCCATCAGCTCAGCTTCTGAGATCCTTTCAAACACTTATGAGGAAATATTAACTTATTTCTCTTTCCATTTTAGAAGTAATTTTCTGATTGACTAGTACAGTGTTCATAAGTAGTGTCTATCCATACAGCTTCTCAAGGGAAAGCCAAGCTTGAGAAATGACTTGTTTGCTTTTGGTGGTTTCTGTAGTCAATCCTAGGTCTTATGAAACTGAGACAGTTAGTTTTGTCTACTTTTCATCTCTTTGTGTTTCCTGTGAATATTCCATCAAAAAGAAGCACTTTGGTAAGTCCCATAGAGTTATACCTCCCAGGAGCTCCTGCTCACACAAAGAGGGAATATTTAGTCCTGCTCAACCCTCTCTAGGAGAGCTGCTTGAGGAGGAGGTTTGGACAGGATGTCCTTTAAAGGTCCCTTCCAACCTCAGCTCTTCTGATTTTGTGATTCTCTATAGAACCCTAGAATGATTTGGGTTGGAAGGGACCTTTAAAGGTCATATAGTTCAACCCCCATGCAATCAACAGGGACATCTTCAACTAGATTAGGTTGCTCAGAGCCCAATGTCTGACCTGACCTTTAATGTTTTCAGGGATGGGACATCTACCACATCTCTGGGAAATCTTTCGGTGTTTCACCTCTCCACATGTGAAAAATGTCCTTTTTTCTATCTAGTCTGAATCTACCACTACCCTGTGTCCTATTGCCACAGGCCCTAAAAATAGTCTGTCTCCATCTCTGTTACAAGCCCCTTTTGAGTATTGAAAGTGCTGCATTAAGGTCTCCCCAGAGGCTTCTCATTCTGGCTGAACAACCCCAGCTCTTTCAGGCTGTCCTCATAGGAGAGATGCTCCAGCCCTTTGAGCATCTTTATGGTCCTGCTCTGCAGCCCTCTAATAGATCTGTCCCATACTGAGGACTCCAGAGCTGGACTCCAGGTGGGGTCTCACCAGAGTGGAGTGGAGGGGAGTGGCTAAAGAGACTTTGGGACAATTTCTGGGGTTACCTCTCCATCAGACAGAACCCACACTGGAGCAAGGAGCAGCCCAGTGATTCTCCAGGGTGCTTGGTCAGCTGATGTGTTCTGATGTAGCAAATGGCTGCAACAAAAGAGGTGAGATAACCAGTCCCATTCTTATGTGAGCACAAGGATTGTGTTCTACTAGTAATAGGATTTGCACATGGATTATAACGAGAGCTCTCTTTAGCCCAGCTTCTCAGGATACAAAATTCTCTGTCCCCACAATCTATTCCTGTGTTTCATCGCTTTGTTTATCCCAATAAGTCTATGAAGCTTTGAGAGTGTGCACCATCTGTTTCACACTGTGGAACACATTGGTGCCAGCAGAAGACAGAATGGATATAGCCAGAGATAATTATCCCTCCCTAAAGGATAACCAGTTCTTTCCAAGCCATTTGATACAGATTGTTGACTTCCTCTAATTTTAAAATCTCCTTTTCTAAATCATAGGATAGGATGTGAAGATTAACAGCACACGCCTTCTTAGTAATGATTTACTTATTTCTCTTTAATGATGATCCTTGTTGTCTAAAGAGAAAAGCAGTTAAATACCTGCTTTGTAGTCTGTTTCCTATACTTCTTGCATCGTTGTCAGCTGAGTGTGCTTCACTTGTCTTTTGTCAATTTGTCTTCAGGAAAAAGAAGGGAAAAAGCTTAGCTGTGTTCCATTAAATGGATTTTTTTCTCTATGTGTCATTTATAAACTATAGCTTTCATTGATAAAGTCACAAAGCAAATTACCAGGTATCAAATAACAGATTTAAAATAGCAAAAGACCAAAAGTATAGATAAGTGATGCTTGTCTAGTGCATAAATTTATAAAAGCCTTGTTTATATATTGCAATAATGGGGCTTTTCAAAACCACAATCCGTGTTTTTAGAACGCTGGGGGGTAGACAGAGGTTTTTCCCCTGATGTCCAACTCATAGTGCTCTTACCAAATACCTTTTTTTGCTTTTAGATTGTGTCTTGTGACACACTGAAATTGTACAGTGCAAGTTTTATTCGATGGTTTTGTTTAGCTCTCACTTTTCTTGAATTTGCTTTGTTAGCCCCCCCTCACAGTAAAGGAGTTACTTTCTTCTCCATTCTACTATTCAGACTGCTCAGGTCTTACTGACTCTCCCTGTTTACATCTTAGTAGGAAGCTCAGATGAGCTGCTTTTCTTCCATAGACACTGGAATAACAGTCTCTCATTCATTAAGTGTTTTCAGATTCTGATCCACTTTACAATGGTTACTCATTTTTTTCCTGATGTGCTTCTGCAGTGAGTCAGACATTTCATTTTAATTGAAGAAAATTAAATTTGAACATTTAAAAAAATCCATCTGTACCTACAGCTTCAAGTTTGGAACAGTAAAGATGCAATACATTAAAATGCATTTCTTTGATCCTTTGATTCTTACAATAATGTGAGTTAAATACTCCTTCTATGTTCTTAGCTTTTTATGCTTGGAGTACAAAGGTTGGATGGGTACTACAAAGAGTTGAGCTGGTTGAGAATGAAGTTAGATCATGAATCTTTTTTATGTCAAGTAAGCTCAACACCAAAGAAAACATGGAGAATTACTCTTTTCCATTTCTGTGTTTTGACTTTTGGGAGATTGTGAAGTATTTTCTTTACAGAAATTATAAAAGGGTCACAGCTTTACTGTCTCTAAAGTGGAATACCTGAATTAACAGTTAGGCCATGTGGATTTTAGAAGTGGCAAACAAAATCCTCGGCTGAACAATGCTGTGTGCAGCGCACAACTTGCTCTGTAAGTAACTGTAAGCACTGGAAAAGGAGCAGAGAGCTCTGAAGCCTGGAAAGCTTCAAGCAAGCAACTTGAAAGACAAATGCGTTTGGGTTTTGCAAGTAGGAATATGCTTTTTGGGGAGGCTTTTTTGAGTGTGAGGTTAATTGGACAACTGAGATTTTTCAGGTAGTCTAAAAACTATAGAACTCTCTTAAGTCTCCCAGCAATTATACCCAGTCATTTTAGTTGATATAGTTAAGGGAGTGCTCTCAAAAGTACTGATAATCACCATGTTAAATTCTGATCTTTAAAGTTAGACTGATGCACTAGTGAAAAACAGGAGATACTGAATTTTGAGCAGTGAAAGAAAATATGATTTTTCTAGTTTGTCTTATTTTTGGCAGTCAGTTTTTACACATTTTTCCATATAGGCTTTATTGAATTGAACTTGATGAATGTTTTTAAAGGACCCCACTCTTAAATTTTTGATGCTTACATAACTTCAGTTAAAGAACACGCCCTCCCCATCCAATAAGCAGGCTCTATTATAACAAATCTTTGAAGTCTAAACACTTGTAAAGTGAAAAACAAGGTGTTAACTGTCCTCCACTTATCCTTCTTCTCTTCTCCAAACCACTATATCTCAAAACTTTTGCAGTGTAAAATACTTCCAGGCACCTTTCAAGCACCACAGAGAATATTACTTTGAAAAGAGAATCCTTCTCTCACCTTAATCTATAATAGTTTCTGCTTTTGCAATTCACCTTGAAATAAATGTCTTTTTTCTTTGTTTAATTTTCGTTTTCTAGACCTGTCACCAGCTTTTGTAGACTCATGTCCATATCACAATGTCACAATTTAAGTTACTCTTTAACGGTTTTTTAGTTTCATTAGAGAGGCTGGCATTGGCTTTGGGCTAGAAACCATTTTCTGCTTCTCAAGTGTTTATTTGCATGACATGGTGTAATGCTCTTGTGCACTATGCTTTTCTCAGCACCAGGCTTCCATCCTCCAGGTTTAAATAGCGTCAGCTTTAAATAACTATCTTTTTAGTAAAACCTGTATCAAATATTCTGTAGTTGTTCAGTAAGTTCTGTCAACTCATTTTGTTCCACTGTGAATAATTACTTTTCAGACTCCCATATACACTGACATATCTAGATTTTTGTACATAATAACAAATTATGTATTTGCTGCTATCCAATTCTCCATCAATGAATTGAATCATTTAGTGAGGAGTAAGTCACATGATGTTTACAACTACCTTTGACCAAAACAATACAAAAGAGTTTGAAGATACTGAGGAGAACCTGAAACTTCTCAAGGGATGATTTTATTGAACTCACAGAGTGGGAGCTTGTTAAAATAAGAAGCTTATTTAGATAATCTTATGATCCTGTTATGGTGACTTCAGATGGATTGAGCTAAGACTCCCTGGACAGTTTGTTGTTCTGCTGAATTCTTGTATCCAGCTGGCCCGTGGTTCTGCCTAATGACTCCAATTTATGTGTGATGTTTCCTTCGACCTGTGCAAAACACCACACTGTTTCACCAGGAGAGAGCCATATGGGACAATTCTTTCATCTGCAGGAAGTCTATTCTGACAAAAGAGTCTTCTCTATTGAAAAAGGGTAGAATTTGCTTCTAAACCAGGAGCTACCTGGGGAAGCTGCTAAGACACTCCTGTCCCTCTCTCAATGTTAACAAACAATTGAAGAATTCGGGGAGTGCCTGTCAGGGGGTAAATGCTTGGCACAGGCTGCCTGAGGGAATCTCTGGGACTGGCTGGTCTCACCCAGAGAATTCTTGTAACACTCACCTGCTGTGCTGTGAAGTCAATTAGGGTTTCAGTTAATCACCTCCTCTCCCATGGAGGTGGGCTGCTAAACTTCCTAGGTAATATCCTTCATTCCCACGTGTTTGCTGACAGCATTTTCTAGTTCAAACTCTAGTATTACCTAGTACTTTATGGACCTTTCAAAATCAAACACAAAAAAGCATAAAGAATAACTGTTTACTGAATTGGGATACTGGATTTCTCTGTGCTTGGACATGATTCTTCTCACACATACATGCAATGTTGCTATCTGTCACCATATTTTAAGGGGTGATTAATGTCCTTCTCTAACTGAAACAGCTTTACATTCCTCAGCCCACAAAAATGCAGGAAAAAGCAGTAATATTTAATAACATGGTACTGTATTCATTTCTGCTTAGCTGTTTTAAATGAGAAAAAAATTGTGTAGAATACAAATTCTTAGGTTTGCCTGCCTATAGGATTTGGATTTGCTCAATGTGAAAAGGAGTATTTTATACTCCATAATCTGAGTTTTTCATCTAATATGACTAAAAAACCCCATGTAATTATGTATTCCACATAAAAATTGTTTTTAATAATGCATTGAAAGTTTCAGAAAAATCAAACAAAAGCGAGCTGAAAAAAATGGCACTATCAGAAAAACCTTCAAAGCAAACCCTGTAAGGAGATACAAAAAACCCAAAACCTTGTGACATAGATTTCTGAAAATATTTTTTATTTGCAATTGACCTAAAGTTTAATGCTTAAAAAGTGAGCTGAATAACCTGAAGAGAAAATGAAACTTTCCTTGTAGTCAAAACAAAAAATTTCACATCAATTCAGGACTCTTACCAGCACTAGAGATGTTTCAGAACAGGCTGTTTAGTTAAACAACTGTCACATCTATGATGAATATCTGTAAGGAAACATGACATAATGGTTGATTCTAAACTCCTTCCAGTCAGTGTTTCTGATTAAGTAATCTCTTTAGCAGATATTTATCAGGCTGCGCTAAGCATTTGAGTTCTGCAATGCAGTGCTTCGAGCGCAGCTCCCAGGCAGGGCGCAGCCGTCAGGCCGATGACTGTTTCACTGGGTGTTCCATGCCTCACAGAGTGCTGGATAGTCACTTTTGGAGCTGCTTGGATGTGCGTTTTCTCTGCAGGGGAGGGTGCCTGCAAGAGGAGGCAAATGGAACGTATTTCCTTCACACAGCTGTGTTTGGAGTTCTTTGGATGTGAATCAGAGCATGCTGAGTTGCTGGGATTTCAGTTTTAGTTTTTCCAGCTCATGATTTTAATTAATTACTTCTCTTTTCCTCGTAATTAATTCTTTCTTTTGCTTTTATGATCCCTCAGTCTCATCCTCTATTTTTGGTTTCCTGTAATGCATATATCGCTGTATTTTCAGCCTGCATATGCAGTTTGTAATTTTGGTGCTGGTCCAAACCCTCAATTAGGTAAGCCATATGTTCAGAAAAGCAGCTTCAGAGCACAACAGATCAAGAAATTAGAGCCCTGAACTAATCTTCGGCTTACACACCCATCGCTGCCTACCTCCCCTGATTTGAATATGGTAAGGTGCAGAGCATTTAACCTCTTGCACTGGTAAAACTAGTCACTGAGCCAGTAAGTATTTATTTTCATGCAAAATGTCGTGTTTCTGTTGTAATCCTGAGCCAGTAATGTTTACAGCCCCCCACTTCCCATAACACTTTATGGTAATATTAAACTGGGAGAGTGAATAAAGACCTAACTTTAGCTCCTAAGAAAGCCAAATGTCTCTGTCAGGGATGTGCAGCTGTGGAAGGGAATGCAGATCTTGATTCTAGGAAGAGGAACTGTGATCCTCGGCTTTAATGCTTTGTTATTGATCAGTGTGGTGGGCTGAAGGCAGCTCATAATACCTAAGGTGAACTTTATTTTCCCACTGATCTCCGGATCTGAAAAGTGGAATTAATCCAATGCTGCTTCTGTGTAAATAAAGTACAATAACGATCAACTGCACATAGGCTGAAAGCTGTTCAGTAACCTGCATCTGCTTGAGCAACATTCCATCATGTGTACTTTCTCTAAAAAAAAATCAGTAAAGAAAAATTGGGCTGCTCAATGAAAATATCTAGATAATGGGGGATTTGTTAAATCTCACAGTTTTATAATTGCAGTTCTGGCATAAAGGCACACAGAAGTGCAAGAATCAGCTCTCTGGGGATACCAGTGAAGTAAATTTTAAACTAAATAGTACTTGATTAGCATTCTTAAATAGACAAAGAGGATCAATAAAAGCTATACAAAATATTACAGGACATTTAATTAATAAGGAAATGAAGAGATCCTTAAACGATATTTGGTGCATTGAAGTACAGCAAGAAAACCTCAGGAAAAGGAACAGAAGTGGACCCCCTCAAGAGGCAATACTCTTAATTTTCTCCCTAGAGTATTGTAGCTGATAATTGCTCTGGGAAATTTCTGAATTATGACAAGAGCAAGAAATTAATTTTATTACAAATATTTTTCTTCTGTAATTTTTTTCCAGTTTTGTAATAAGAGACTCCAGCTACTCTTGGCTGGATGATGGTAAATTTGTGAGAGATTAAGATGATTGTACAGTGTTTGCTACACTTATGCATCTACTTCTCTAGAAAACGTCTCTAAAGGAATGGGGTTAAAGAAAACTTAGGCAATCTAAAGCCCACAGCAATCTCGGAAATCTTATGGAGGGAAAAGGGGGTGTGAAAGGCAATATTTATCTGCAAAGATGATTTTAGTAAGTAGTGGCATGAAGTGCCTGGACACAGAAGTATTCTGGTTTTATTTGTCAGTTTTAGATTGGTTATTAGGAGAAATATCTTCACCTAAAGGGTGATGTAGCACTGGAACAGGCTTTCCCAGGAAGAGGTTTAGTCACCATTTTTATAGGTGTTTCCAGGAGGTTCAGGTGTGGCACTTAGGGACAAGGTTCAGTTGTAGGTTGGCAGTGCTGGGTTAGCAGCTGGAGGTTGAACTCGACAATCTTAAGGGGTTTTCCAAGCCAGATGGTTCTGTGATTCCCTGTTGCGGTGATTCAGAGAATGTCTGCGCTGCTTGAGCGGGCTCAGGCAGTGTTCCTGAAACATCTCCCTGCCCTTCTGCTTAGGGCGAGAGACCCCTGAAGCTCCCAGAATACCTTTCCCTGTTCTCTCCTCCCCAGTTTTCCCAACTTTGGTTGGGTTCCAGAGAATGCATTGTTATTGGTTATTTGTACTTTCCCCCACGTATGTACTGCACCCTGTCCCTGCCCAGATTGGACTGTTTGAATGTATCCCTCTGCCCCGCTTTAGGGGTATAAAACCCCTTGTAATGCCCGATTCTGGGCTCCTCGCTCCCCGCTCCCCCGCTCCTGGACTCTGGAATAAAACCCGTCCTTCCACCCTGAGGAGCCCCTCTCATCTCTTTTGCTTCCTCCGGTGCCTTTACCACCGGTGGGTGCAGCGGGCCCTGGGTGAGTCCCCGCTCGCCCTCCCGCCACCAAAGCGGCTTCCAGCCACCCACGGCAGCGGCCAGGGAAGGACGCGCGCTCCTGGCTCCTGAGCTAGCCACACACAGCCGGCGAGCCGCGTTAATTCCCTTCTGTAGGGTCGCAGTCATTGAGGCAGCACAGGATTTGTATTACTTGTAATTTGTCTTTGGGAGAATATCCTGCACTTGGCATGCAATCTGTGTGAATATGATATTAAGATTGAAGATTCAAGAAAGAGGTGTGAGGTTCTTCCCAGTACAACTAGATAGAGAAGGTTGCACATGATCTTGTTTGTCTAAACATATAAGTTTGGTTTTTCTGGGGAGAGGGGGGAAAAAAGGTTAAAAAGAAGAAATTTTCTCAAAGTTCAGCTCATATGAGTAGGCCAGAAAAGCTAGAAAGGCAGGAGGTTAACTTCTTTATCATGTAGAACATTTAATATTAACATTCTTTACTTCTCTGTAAATTATGAGCTTTAAATGATCTATCAAATTATTCATTTTCAGAAACAATATTTTATATGTCTGTTATAATTTGTACCTCTTTTAACCTCATTAAAATCCAAGGAGATCTGTTTTTTATGGCCACGGGAATAGTGAAGGACAAAGTAGTGTCTGTCATTTTAATACAGGAAAGCAAGAGTTCTGCAAGTCGTTTCTACTTAGAGATATAATTGGTGAGTAGTAAGTCTCATGAATTACCATTGTTATTAGAATTAAAGGACATTGGATCAGCTAATTAGGACTTTACAAAATCTTTCTCATATAGGAACCCCAAAAATTACTTGGAAAAATATCTACATGATAATGTTATGCCAGTATATTCACAGGGCTTCCAATTACATCCTTCATTTCATTTGTTTCACTTTTTCTTTTTGCTTTCTCAGCAAAACTGACAGTTTCCATTTATTCATGCACATATTGCTGTAGGCATGTGTGCTGTATTTTGGGAGGGTACATTTTACTGTTAAATTTACCAAATGTTAACTTTTATTGTGAAATTATATCCGTTGTTAGAGGTGGATTATCATTAAGTCACTTAAAGTTCCTCCTGTCCTGGTTCCAGTAAAAATGTTTTTGAGCATTAAAGGTATATGTGCTAAGGAACTGGGCTTTGGTTTCATTTTTATATCTGATCACATTATTGAAATTAAATTTTTAAAGTGCTCCTGCAGAATTCAAACTTTTCATATCTCTTCTTTATCCTTTATAAAGGAGCTATTATTGATAAAAATAAAGCTTCAAGACAGTTAAAAATTGCTAACTGAGAGCAGTAACACTTATGCATCACATAAGCACTTAAAAGCAAGATAATCTGCCACATGAGAGATTTTTCTTATCAAGTATCTGGGTGAATACTTTAACAAAGCATAGTAATCTTGACTTCAGCTTGCACTTTGCAGTAGTTGTTTATATGATTTTAATAAAAATTTGTGGTATTTCAGGTTTCTTTTTGTAAAAGTACTGGTTAGGAAAAGTAAAAAATTCCATTAATATGGACTTTTGTGGGGAAAAAATAGTTTATAACTTTTTTCAAGCAATTATATATGCAGTAAGCAAAGTGTCTAATTTTAAATAGGGGAGAAATAATATATTGAAAATTCTATTTGATGCTTAGCACCATGTCACTGTGTGCTTATGTAATTTTTTTAGATTATTTTTTTGATGATTTTTGTGCTGTCCGTATAGCCTGTGATTAATAATGAAAGAGCAATACTTCATTGCATGGCTAAATGTCATTGGTACTGTAAGAACTGTGCATTGAAATGTTAGAGTATTGGGTTTGTGTTTCTCATGTGGACAGTGAAGGATTTAAGATGTCAATAATTTCTTATCTCCTTGCTTTTAAGCATATGTGTTTTGTAAATTGTGTTATCTAAAACTACTGTCACTAAGCAGCTTTTACTGATTTTTAAAGTGATTTTTTTCACTTAGATTTTTTTTCAAAATTCTATGGCATTTTATTAGATTTTTTTGTAGGTTTAGGTTTTTTAGTGGTTTGTTCTTTGGGGGCTTTTGTTAGATTTTTTTTGTTTGTTTTTGTTGTATGTGTGTCATTAGATTTATAGATTAGATAAACATCTATTAATTAGACTTACAATGACTTATCAGCAAAAGAGTATCTGAACCAACATATTTAAATCAATGCAGAAGAAAGAGAACAAGAAAGGATTTACTTTATCTGTAGGAAATAGCCACCTTTTCTGATCTTAAAGGAGGGAATAGATTTTAAAGTTTACTTTTGTAAATCAATTTGGTTTGACATTATGACAAATGCTTGACATGTTATCATCTTAAAACCATCTAAAGCCAAAGTTGGTGCAGAACTTACTGGATTTCTGTCCATTAGGTAAGATTAGAATTTTGAAGACCTTCGGAAATAGTGAGCAGAGCTCATAATGTTTTAAGGCTCCTTTGAAAACCTGGTGCTGAGTATATACCCAGCGTAAATAGGAATACTTTGGGGTTGGGTTTTTTCTAAACTTTTGATGCTGATCTGGTTTTCCCTGATGGTCCTTACCTGTCCCCAGTCTCAGCTCTATTGTTCTGCTGTCGTCCGCAAAGGTATCAAGTGATCCCCAGTGTGCGCTCTAAGTTTGATGAAATCTGTGAACAACTTAAACTCGGGTATTTTACAGCCTCCAAGAAAAGCTTTTGGGTAAGTCGAGTAGTGCAGGATTGGTGATGGCAGCAGTTGTTGACACTGAGACAGGAACTCTTGAAATAAATGGGAGAAGCTGATGGGAGCAATAAAATGAAAGTGTGTAACAGTGTGCTCTGTACTTGTCATCACCACCTTCCTAAAACAGCGCTAACTTGTTAACTTTTATGTCAATTGTAACAGAATTCTTGATTTTCTTTGTTTCCAGGGGTTTTTCTGCTGTGGTCTGAAAGACTATGGCTGACTGGCCTGCAGGCTGGGAGGTGCCTCTGGATTGTCCTCCCTGGGCAACCCCGGATCCCTGCAGAGCTGCTGGAAGGCTCAGTGGCATGGGTGAATGAAGGCAGAGGGAGAAGGAACCTCTCTGTGTGAGGGGCAGCATCTGTCAAAAGAGCAGAGAAGCCCTGACACTCACATCTCAGATGTGGCTAAACAAGGACTGTCCCAGGTTCTTGGACACACTGCGCTGTTCTGCAGTTCCAGTGCCAAATGAGGAAATCTGAAGGGAAGGTCCTGCTCCGTGATTACAACATGTGGAAGATAAGTCTCTCCCTTCCCACTTCTGTTTCATTTCAAGTTATTTTCTCTAGTTCATGGTTCATGCCTCTACTCCGTCATCGTGAAACTTAAGCTTTAGATTTTCAGCTTTGGTGGGTCTGATGTCTGTAAGGAAAAAAGTAAAGACACAGATATATCAAAGCTGGGAATTGCTGAAGGTTGCATCAGAGAGACTTTCTCCCATATTTGAAGTAGTCTGTGTGACAATCTGGCAGATAGGGAGGACTGGAAGCTCTCTTTTTTTGCATAGCTCTGTGTATCAGCAAACCGAAATGTTCGAAAATTGATTGTGTCTACATGGAAAATATTTGAATTCACTTAAAACTTCCAGTAGCTTTATTCAGTAGTTGGGGTTTAGTCTTTCTGGAATATTTGGTTAGTATCAAGCCCAGATTCCAATTCTTTACAGGGTTATAACTGGAGAAAATAGTCTGTAGTCCTGAACAGGAACTGAACTGTAGTAAAATTTTGACCATGTGACAGACAAGTAAATGACTTCTACCATTCCTTTCACTATCTGTGACAAATTAAATGAGCTGCAAAATAACTTCATGCATTTGTGAGACAGAAAATAGGTCTACAGCTATTTTTAAAAGTTTGTGTGAGTACTAAGGTAAATTAACTAAATTAGTTTTAGGGTATAGATGAATTCTAAGCATTTGCACAACAGATTAAAATATACCTTTGTTGTCAAACATTCTGGTGGTAACTGGTAAGGAAATAAATGTCAGTATGACTGATTCAGACTAAGCTGTTTGCAAGACAATGAAGAAGCAAGAATTGCTTTCTGAAAGCAAATTGCTCAGTTTCCTGCTATGTTATTCTCATGTTAATGCCAAAGAAGCAAAGTTACTAGGTATTGCCACACAAACTGTGTTTTATCTTGTCAAACTGTTAAGGTTAGATCACCTTATAAAATCAACTATTATACTATCAGTTGTGCCTGCCTACTCCAAAATGAATCACCTTTCAGGGATCCTAACAGTGTTGTCAGCAACTTCTTTTCTGTCACCAGACAGGTTCTGTGTTACAGCATGCTGATACAGTCTGTGGAGAAAAGCTGTGCTTAGAATTAAGGACACTCTTTTTCTCCACTTTGCAACTTCTATAATTTCATGGAAAAATCTCTAGTTCTTCTAGAGTGACATTTTCATAGTGTCAGAAAAGATGGAGAATTCACTGTTCAGTTATAACTGGAACCAAGAACCATTTGTAAATCACCATTTTTACCCCTCCTTCTGCCAGAACTATATTTCTAGAATACTCGTAAGACATTGTATTAGTGAGTAGCAGCATAGAGGAGGAAAACATGTTTTTGATTATGCAATAAATAAGAATTTCAGTTGTGTTTAGTGCATATGAAAGGTCTTAACAGCTGCTATACTAAATAAATTAACTTTCTTTTGATGAAGTCCCAATAGACTTTATTATAGATTCCAGAACAGTCCTTGTCACTTGACAGTTGCTACACCATTATGTTAAAAGAATATTTTCAGGTGATTAGGCATCCTCTTAATTAACTATCCACTTGCTCATACATTTAATTATTATTTTATACCTGGATTAATCTTCTTGCAAAGTTACCCAGAGTTGTTTTTTTCTGCCTTCCCTTGAAGAAAGGCTTTATTTGGTACTGTTTTCTGTGTAGATTTACAGAATCAATCTTAGGGTGTTAAACTGTGACCTCAGTCCAAAAGTAGAGTCATGCACTTAATTTTAACGGTGTAAGTACTTTTTTAGACTTCAATGGCAATGAACAGTTGTTTAAAGCATGCAATTGGGAATAATTGATATGGTGTTGTATAGGGTTTAAGTCTGAGTCAGTAACACATAAATATTATGGGTCTTGAATAAGCAGAAGTTAATTTAACAAAAAAAAAGTTGTAGTAGGGAAATTGATTTTGGGGTGTGCTTTATTGTTATGTTAAAGTTGATATCAGGGAACCTAACAAATTATAAGGCTATTATAGTCCAGAAACATGGTGTGGATGAGTTTGGTAAGTAGGGCAAAGAAAAGCAGAAAACAGAAAAATACACCCTAGTTATTAAATCCATTAAGCAGACTTAATGCCCACAGCTTTCTCACTGGCTCCTTTATTCCAGTTTATTTATTTATTTATTTATTTATTTATTTATTTATTATCTCCCAGCCTGTGCTATGGGATTAGTGCCCCTTTCAAATACAGGTTTACAGCCCAGGCTCTGTCCTGTCTCTTTGAATGTTCTCTGCAGTTGGATCTTTCATTCCAAGCAGCTGACTTAGTATTTCAGCGAACGTAGTTTTTGTAGAGCTTTGTTTTGAACGTTCTCGCTTAACACTGGTCTCTCCCTTTGCACCAGGCTTCTGTCTCAGCCCTTTGCCAGGTCTTGCTGTAGCCATAGTATCCCACTCTTTGTGACAGTGTGGCCCTGAGTCAAGTTGCAAGCCTGTCCTTGTCCCAACAGTTGACACTCCAGGTTTTCTTTGGGTATTGTTTCTCAGTCCTTATTAGGCATTTATTCTAACATTCAGTTCCTTCCTGTTGTTTTAAAAGGTAAAACCATTGAAGGCATTTCTCGGAGTCCAGCATTCCTGCCTTCCCTTTGGGTGGTAATTATTTGCTAAGAATCATCCATGCATTTGATTTTGCACAGGACAAAAGGAGTCAATGATCATCTTGTTTAATGGTTGAGGAAATCCAAAGCATGACAGCCTCTGAGACCTAAGAAAAGCCCTGTATCAGAGAAACCTGCTTTTTTTCAGTTGTTGAGTAGTAGGCATAAAACTTCCTTTTTGTTTGCTGTTTTTGACATGACCATGTGTTTGGGCACTGCTGGAGAAGCTCTTTGATATGTTGTGAAATGCACAGCTGTTTATGCAAGGCATTATCCTGCAACGGATTTTTTTTTGCCATCTCATTTATAAAAGGATTCCTGTATGTTCTGTATGCAATGCACGCAGGCTGCCTGTATTCACAGAATGCTCTAAGAAATTCCAGTATTTACTCTTCTGGCAGTACACTGCTCTGTCACTTGGCGTCAGCTCAGGAGCCATTTTGTGCACTTGTGACAATTTCATCTGTAATGCCTCACTTGGCAAGAAGTCTTGCTGGGCCACGTTGATTCCCTTGTGTGTCACCTTGTCATTTTAGAGTACCACATCATAATGTAGCTCTCCACGTTCTTTTCTCCTGCCAGCAGCTGAAAGCGCCTTTCATCTGGAACGTGACAAATGGTCATCTTAGTAAACAAAACAATGTGCGTTTTCTGCAACATATATTTTGTTTCCTACTAATTTAAAAATTATTTTGTGACTTGACTGGGAGAAATGTTCTGAGTAACACTCACTGGTGAAAGGTTTAAACAGTTTCTACTGGAGAACCGTATTTTAAGTAAATTCACCAGTTTACATTTGACTGTTCTAAAGCAATCTTTTTCAATTACACAAGATATTATTCACTGCTGTTTTGGTTTGAAAGACAGGTGTCTCCTAAGGAAGGCAGGAGCCTCCTCTGGAATGGAAAAAATGTAAACCCTCTTTCCTCCGAATTATCAAAATTTAAAAAAAACCAAGGGGGCTCTTAGGCAAAGATATGAGAATAGAAATAACAGTTCTTTACTAATATATATATTAAGGCAAACAAACAACAACTCTGGCATTAACCACAAACAGAAACCCAGCCCCAGCCTTCTCTCGGCCGCAGGCACGCTTCCCTTGGGTGCAGTTCCGGTCACAGCCGGCAGGGGCGCTGCGGCTCCCGGCGCGCACGGCAGGTGCGATGATCCCCGCGGCTGCAGGGGGCGCTCCGGTGCGGCTCGGGCAGCGCGCGGTAATGGCGGCCCGGCCGAGACGGGAAGGGACGGGAGAGAGGCTCGCCCCACAAACCCACAGGGGCGGCCGAGCCCGGGGCCCCAGCAGGACTCTCGGAAACAGCAAACTGGGATGGCAGGAAATGAGCAGAAATGCCGGGGTAGTGGATGAGGTGCACCAGAACCTCAGCAGTGGCGACTGGAACCGCGGGGCCGATCCCGGCAGGCAGGGGGTGCGGGGCTGCAGCGCATTGAAGACCTGGAGCAGTTCCGAAGAAGCGGCGGAGGTGGGGCAGCAGCAGCCTGGCTCCAGGCACGGCGGGGAGAGAGGGGCGAGCCCAAAGACCCCAGGCACCTCAGCGTCAGGAGAGGCAGCTCCGGTCTGGGCTCCCGTGGTGGCAGCGAATTCTCCTTCCTTAAGCAGCAGCGCCAACCGTCCTCCTCCGAAACCAGGAGAAAAGAGAGCCAGCAGCTCCCCAGCCTTGGCTTTTACTCATCCAATTCTCGTGGTATCCCTCCCCCTCTCTGAGAGAAACTCCCAGATAAGGGACATGTTGTCAGAGACTCTTCTCTCCTGGGCTTGGCCACCTTCCTTTGTTCTCCAAAGTACCCAGCCATTACAGTTTCTCAGCAATTTATGGGGGAAAATTCCTTAAGCAGGAAAAAACAAAAGGGAAAATCCAAACCTCAACAACTGCTTACAAAAAAAGCACAGGTTCCCTAAAGTTTGAAAGCATCTCCAGGTATCTGTGTAGAGCCTATTGGAATGTGCTTCTGGACCCCTTGTATACAAAAGGGGAGGAGAACATTGAAGACTAATCAGAGTTATTCTCAATCCTAGATATGTCAATAATGTGATGGTTTGAGGCTGGGTTCTTTTGGTTTAGGGCTTTTAATTTTTTTTCTGTTTGTGTGTGTGTGTGTCAACAAGTAAAGATGCCAGTGCATAATTTGCAAGTAATACATAACAGGTGGTCTTGATCTTTTAAATTGCTTGAGGCTGGAACATCATAGTATTCTTATACATGGCTTTGTATCTAGGGAGAAAGGAGGCTCATTTGGTCAGGAAATGCATCTTTAGATAAAACCAAATCATACTTAACTTGGCTGCTTAAATGCCAGTAGCATATGAAACAAAAGACAACGATAATAGATAGATTATTTATGCACATATTTTTGGTGGAAAAGGGAGAAGGTGACAATCTTGGAATTGTTTTTCATTTGCAGTGTTTCTTTAGCTCAATGGAAAGTAAAATGAGATATGATTTTAAGACAATCTTTGTACTTACTTGTAAATGATTTATTGAAGAGGATCAGACGAAAAATGCTCATCAAGATATGCAGTTTTTAGGAGGAACGTCCTATACCATGATTGTATAATGAGGAGTAGTTAAGTAATTTTTTTTTTCACCTATTCCATAAATAAATGTAAATCTCAGGTACCAGTAACCCTCTTTATTACATTGCCCTTCTCTGTCCTAAGTACAGGTTCTAGGAAAGCAATTTTTGTAATTTCCCAACTAAGAATTAGGATACAGTGAGGGGAGAGAACAGTGGCTTCTCTTCTCTCCCCTGCTGTAATCAGAAAGAAATCACTGAGTGTTTTCCTCTCTCATACGTGAATCTATTGAGACACAGAAGATAATAAATGATACAATGGCATTGGAATTTTTCAAGGATTAGTTAAAATCTCATGGAGATTCCTTGAGTTGAGCGCCAAATTCTCTTACATCTCTTTTCACACGTTACAGCCTGATTGACCAAACAGACCATAATAACCTTGACTGTTGCTCTGGATTGTGCCAGTCAGATCTTAAAATCCCTGAATACTCCTTAGATCTGACATAGATGTGATTTATTGAATGCCTAAATAGAGTTGCAGATTTACGTGATAGGCTGTATTAGAGCTAAAGGAGATATTATAGCAAATATAATTTATTTTTAAGATTGGTAAATAATAGTTTCCTCTATTATTGAATGACTGACCATGGTAAAGAAAAAGCCGATGTCCCCTGCATATAAAACTTGAAAAAAAAAGGGAAAATGAAAGGAACTTTTCTTGACTTCTGTGGGCCTTCAGGTTCTTCCTTTTCGCTCTGAAACAATACACAGAGCATTCTGAGTGCAGTTATTTCACAAAATAAACCATGCACATGCCATTCCCTGCCCAGCCTTGGGCTCAGTTGGGTTTCTTAGGAAGTGACTGCTGTGATGAGCAGAGTCCTCCCTTTCCCAGAGTTCAGAGAGAAAGCAGCCTGGTACAGCACGTGCTTTCCTCAAATACACAGGTAATAAACCCTGAAAGAAGAAGAAAATATAAGCAGATACTCAGTAGTTAGGTATGCTCATAACAGAGCACCAATTTTGTCAAATTGCATGGTAGTTTTGTTCCCTGCATTGCAGTGTACTTGACACTGAGAGGAGATAAAACATCATTTACTTGTTACCTGAGGCAAATTCATCTAAGTACTGTATCAAGTAAAAATTTAGTACAATATGGCCATTGCTGTTCACGTGTTTTAAATGTTCTGAAATACATTCACCCCTCAGAGTTCCTGTATGACAGACAAAGTCAAAGTGACAGCTTGTGTGAAGTTGAAGCAGCCCTTTCATCAAGTGAGAATTACGACGTAAAACATTTTCCCATACTTTTGAGGCTTTTTAATTTAATATTTACCTATATACAGTGTATGGATTTTCCTTGATTGTGCCCAGGAGGGGGAAAATATTTTCACAGTAACTAATGGTCTCTGGTTTTTGTAATTCTAGTCAAACTGATGTTTTCTTCGCACTGAAGTAACGAGAAAGACAGGTATTGACAATAAATACTGGAAAGTAAGACTGTGAAAAAGGCAGAAGTATGAAGAGAAATAGCCACACTGATCAAGTGAGATCAGCTGTCTCTTTCAGTTTTAATCATAACTCATTCTAGGGAGTAATGAAAGATGTGCAGAGAACCTCCTGTTAAGAATACTGGGTGTGCCCAAGAAGACTCAACAAAATAGGGAGGCAGATGAACTGGTTTAGTTTGGGGAAATAAGCCCTCTGAAGCTCTGGAATTGGTGGGGGAGATGGAAAATTGTGAACACTGGGGTAAATCTGAGAATAGAAATAATTTTATGGTTAGAAAATAGTTTTCTCATGATAGCTTTTGTCAGGGTTAGGACATGTTTCCCTGGTAATGAAGAATATGGTTGCAGCCAAAAGGGTAATTTTCACTTTTTTTACTTCTATTGAAATACTCAACCTCAATGTTCTTGATATGTCTACACAGAAAATGACAAAACAATATAAGGTTGTACAGTCACCTTGAAGTTAGCCGCTCCTAATGTTCTTAGCTTCTCAACTTTCCTTTGGGCTTTACCACTCTGGGATGATTAATTTAGATCACTAAATACATTAGCCTGCTCTCTTCCTTCTTCTGCCATAGCAGTTTCCATCCTAATTAAACAAAGGATTAATGAGGGGACAGCTGTTCTAAGGCCTGTATTGAGCAGCATCCAGTTTGAAGGCAGCAGCTGAAAAGCTGAAGCAGATTTAACAAAGATGCAGAGAGTTAGAAGTGCTGTGCCTCTGTTCCTGACAAAGCTTGACAGCTGACTGCTGATTAAACCCTGCAGTCCCTACCCCAGGAAGCTCTGAGTCAGGCTGGAATTAAGAAAAGCCTTCAAGGCAGCCAGAACTTCAGAGCTGTGCTTCACAAATGGGAGGTGCTGGTTTGTAATCTGAGGATGAATAGATGACAGAGATTCCAGATCAGCTTCAGCACAGGAAGGCAACTTTGGCAGGCAAGGGCTGCTCTCTCTGACTGATCCCTCGGGGACACGTGGTTGCTGCCGTGAATCGAGGAGTCCTGAGGGTTTTCTACCTTGTGAGAAAGATCCTTTGAAGGGAGTTGGTCCACTTAGGTGTCATTTAGGCAAGGAACTCTAATAATAAACAGGAAAGGAGAGTTCTCTTTCCTACTTGGAGTATCCAGTGTGTTTTTCACTATGGCTTAGTGAGGTGCAAGAAAACAATATAGAAACCAAGGTAAAGATGCATTTTTCTCTAGCTTACATTGATTAATGTTTTAAAATTGTGAAAAGACAAGTAAGTGAGGGGAATCAACTGATAAAAATTGAGGGACAAAAGTGCTTAGTGGTATTTCTAGAGTAAGGGCTAGGGTGTCAGCAATGTCATGAAGTTACTGAAAAGAAATTGTTGCCTTTAACATCATGGTATGGGAAAACATGTAAAAGTAGGACTCCAGAATATTATCAGAACCATTCTATTGATAATTCATTTTTTATTCACCAATGCAAATTCATTCCTCTCTTGCAACGGAAGGCAAGACCTTATTAGTATTGGAAAAACTCTAGGGATTATTGAAGTAATGAGAAAAAAGTCCTCCTTTATATCAGAAAATCCTCATTCCTGTAAGAAAATTCCTTAATGCTGCACAGACCATAATACCTTATCTCTGTTATCTGCAGTGCTGGCTTAGATGGAACTTTTTGTGGTCATTGCCAGAAGAAGGACTTCCAATACACCTTTATGTTAAAGTAAGTATGCCTCAGATCAATTTGCATACAACTAGCACTGATTCACCTTATCTTTCCCAATCCTGCCTGATTTTTGTGGCTAATTAGATCAACTTCTTGTTGCTGCTTCTACTGCTCAGTTTATGGGTTGTACCTTTTGGTCTTTTAAATAATTGATTTTTTTTTTCAAAATGTGAACTGTGACTCCAAGGCCCAAAACTCAGGGATTGTTCATACCTTGCAAGAGTAGATTTAAAGAAGTTTTCTTTGTGACTCATGTACCCTGAATAGAGTTTAGGTACAATGAGAGCTAAATGAAAAAAGCAGAAGGGAAATAAACATACCTTTGAAATGGAATATACTAATTTGATAACAGTAAATGTCATTCCTAAAGATGTACTTGCAGCAGGCTGAGGAAGATGTATTTCAAAGGGAACTGGCACTTCGTGTTTGCATTTTGTTCAAAATAGGTATTAATATTTACTTCAAAAGTAGTTTTGGTATATTGAGAATATTTTGCCATGAAAACAAATATATATATTTAGAGAAAATGTGAGATAATATTGTATCTTAAAAACTTTTATCTCTAAACAGCATGAAGCTCAGGGAGGTTATACCTAATCAGTTTTTATATTTTGTTAGTAGATGTGGTTTGAATAAGCTCTTTTTTTAATAGAAGCAAACCTTAACAAATATGAAGGGAGAAAAAGTTCTTTCTCTTCTTGCATTTTAGTTTTGTGAGCGAGTTGTTGAAATACATTTGTGATCTACAGCATTTGCTGTGATGGGAAGTATTTTATGTGAAATGCAAAACACGAAAGTATTGTTATATTTGAAGCACTCTCGTGCAGTTCCTAAAGAAGAACCATGGAGTCATAAAGATTTTCTTTACATCAAGGTCACTACAGCTACATGGTGTGAAGGGAAACTTTAGAGAGTCTAAGGAACCTTCAAAGGGTGTGGTCCAGGAAAGAGGGCAATGAGAAAAAATTATTTGAAGGCTAAAAAGCAATGAAAGAGAACTAAGATGTGAGCAGTAAAGGATTAGAGAATGAATACTTTACAATTGAACTTACACTAAAAAAATAGAACAGGAACAGGTGATGCATAGAAGACTGTGATGACAGAGGGGTGAGAGAGACTCTGTCAGGATAAAGCAGAAAAACAAGAGTATTTTTGGAGCCTAGTCAGGACAGAAGGAAAATTATGATTTGGGGACTTTGGATAATCAGCAGGTGATGGGGATTTTAGTTGGTTGGCTTTGAAATTTAAAACTGGAAGAAAATTCCCGTGTTGCTCAGTCGTCAATCCTTGTATTTTAGGCGACAATTTAATGTCATCCCTTTTCTAATCTGTCTTCCGACATGTTCAGTCATTCTGTTCCGAAAAGAGACTGCTAAAATTTCATTTTTCTTGTAGTTTCAAATTGTGTAATATTCAAAGTAAATATATTCCTGACAGGTACACCCATTTTGTAGCAAAGTTGAAATCAGTTGATGTGCCACAGATTATTTCAATTGAATGCCTCAGGAGCAAGGCAAATAAAAGGATATTGATGTGAAAAGTGGCAGTTTAACTGCAAGGGAAAAAATGAGAAGGGTATATTTGCTTTTAATATCTGAAAACCAAGTTTGTAATTTACCCGTTTAATATTCTTGGAGTTCTTTTGGCCTTATTTAATGTTTCAGGATTTCAGAAAGGCAACTTCCAGAGCATTAGATCCTGAAAGAAGGAACGTACTGTACTTAGGTTTGGTTCATAAATCTCTGATAGAGAAATATTCTTCAAATGATTAGGAACAAAAAGGAGTGGGAATTAGCATTTTGGGGTTTTTTCCTCCTCCGAAAATAATAATAAATAACTAATGCTGAAAAATACTAATTTCTTGAATAGTTTCTATGTAGATAGGGTATGGTAAAGGAAAGATTTTTATTGTATTTTCCTGTATCGTAAATTCTTTACTTTCCTTGTGATTTTAAAATTCCAAGATGTTTTTGAGAAGCAAATGACAACATCTTAATAAACAAAGAGCATCTGTGACCCAGACATGAAGATAGCAAAGAGTCTCTAAGATAATCTTTCTTTAAATTATTCATTGTACAGTGAATATTTTAATATTTTCTTAATCTCTGAGTATTCAGTATATTACTCCTGGTTTCTACAAATATATCCATTAATTCACAAGGCAATTTGGACAAACATCAGTATAAAATACACCTGTTATCATTTTCCTCAGCCATCAGTTACCTGTGATGCAAAACTGGGCAGCTGAATCAGGGGATATTCTTCATATAAGCTAAATGTGCAGTAAAGGGCTGATTACATTTTTAGGGGGAAAAAAAAAGGCCCAGGCATTACATTTAGCAGAGAATTTCCAGATTATGTTATTCATCTAGATAACTGAAAATATTTAAGATAGGCAAATATTTTGAGCTACTAAACAAGACAATATTTTTAGGATAAACGCTCTGCTCCCACAATGTTATGCAGATATGGTTACTGAAGATATAGGTAAAATCTTGTGCTACTTTCCACTAACATAATCAAAAGTTTAAAAATATCCTGCAACCAATCTCTGCCATCAGCTGAGTAAAGTTAAAAGGTTTTTCACTGCTTTCTGTTGCCAAGTTTTTCATACAATTCTCTGTGAGTGCTGTTTCACAATTACTCAGATGCTGTTCCCTATACAGTGGATAATGGTGGATAGTCCAGTTTTCTTTTAAGTTTTCAAGCCAGAGGAAGGAGCAAGGTTGAACTTGCAGCATGTCTTGCTGAAAATAGAGTATTTTGCATTGTAACAAGTACGCTCAAAACAGAGTACCTTGCATGAAGCTGGGAATGGAACAGAGCTTTCCACAGGCTTCTCTTAAAGAAAAGGGAATTTTTTAAGAGGTGAAATTTTAATAAATTTTTATATATTTGGGATTGAAATCAGTAGTATAAAGACAGACATCTGACCAGGAAGCAATGACAGAATATCTTGGATATCCATAACAATGCAGGATTCCTTTTTACTCTAAAGCAAACCTGTGTTCATCATAGTTCAATTTGCTGTTATTTTATTAATGAAAAATAGTAGTGTTTTATGATGAGTCTCAAGATTTTGCTGGCTGCACTATCTGTGTGTCAGCATAATCAGGCAGAATAGTTATTGAGTGTGCCTAATCAGATGGAACATTAAAATAACTGTTAGATTTAGTTGTACATGATTCTAGAAAAAAGGACTCAAATGGACATAAAACCAGATGTGGCTGTAGAGCGTTCTGTATGGGACTGAACTTCTTTCGTGGACTATTACCTCTGGAATCCTGTAGAGGATTTTGAGTGATATATTCAGTGCTTTAACAGCTCAAAAATAGGTTTATTCCTTTTTTTTTTTCTTTTCTGATAGACTGATTTTGTCAAGGGTGAATCTATCCCTATTTTCTAGTAGCTTTCTGTTCAGTTCCATCACTTGCCTTCTGTGAGTTCTCTCAAAATATATTTTATTTAAAAACTTAAAATCCTGTAGTTTTGGCTGAGCTTTTGACATGGATAGTGGTACAAGCTCTCTGTAGCCTGTCTGACCACAGGTGGTTCATTTTTGTTCACCTGTCTTGCTTGCTTTGTGATATCTGTGGCTATCACACAGCTGTGTGCTCTGAAGCACTGAAGAGCTTGGAAGAGCTAGAGAGAAAGATTCAGCAACTTTTCCTGTTCTTACAAATCACCACCAGCACCCCAGCTGTATAAGCAGATCATAATTTCTGCAAGTAGGACAACCTGAAAACAAAGATTAAAGTCTGAGTTCAAAGAAGCAGAGGTTCACTAGAAAAAAAGAGAACAAGCTCAAAAGAATGTATCTTTTATCAGTTTTTTTTTTTGTGGTTAATATTGGAATCATCTGTAAAAGATTCACTCTTGTTGAAAATGCAGATAGTCAAGAATTTTATGCAGTGCTTAATTCATGGTTCAAAGCTAAGCCAACAGTAAGTGCACCATCTGGATAGCTAATGATTATGTTCTTTTTTGAGTTCTCTTACATGCTTCCCAGAGTGTATTTTTCTCATTTATTCACGTTTGTCAGTCAGTGTTAAAGTTGACCAGTCATGTAGTTATTTAGGATTTCATTTTGGTGAGGAAAATTATAGATAATGCTGCTTGCCTGCAGCAAATTTGTGAGGCTGTGTCTCTTCCATGCCCTGTTAAAATTTCAGTTTGTGACACTCTAGGCTTTCCAAAAACTATTGAAAATTTGAGAAAATAACTGGGCGATGTATGAATCTCTTGTTGAAAGTTGTGGAATTGAGCCATGGCAATTCTGGTGCTGGCTTATGATCCACTGTGTTATGTTCACTTAGTTCAGTTGCAGTGATCTCTCTCTAATTCTCCAGGAGGAAAGGAGAGCTTGTAAATGACTAAGCACAGCATGCAGAGCATGATGAATTCTGGCAGATTTTCCTTGGCTGCTGGCGGGTTAAAATTGGCCTCTAACAGCAATGAATGCCACACTGAGCAGGTGGGGAATGCATAAAGCACAGGAGGAGGATGCAAAGGTGGCAGTGTCTTTTTGCACTTTATGTGTAACAGCATAAAATAGATCTGGAAGATGAGGTCCATGACTTCTGGATACTGCATCCATGGTTTTGACATTCACAGTTTAAAATTCCCTAGAAAATCAACCAGAGTGTGCCGAGAAATGGAGTTGGTTGGAACGACAGGTAGAAATTCGTGTGAGGACTTACATTCAAGGACTGTCTCAGAGTCAGTTCACATTTAAAGACTTCCTAAAAATGGATTTCTGGAAGCAGGGGTTTTATTTTACTTATTTTGCATGGAGAATTTTGTTCTGAGCTGACCTGTGTAAGCCACCGGCAGAATTGTTTGGGGAGTCTTTTTAACTTTTCCTGATTTTTCTTTGAGGACTATTTGTGATCTGTTTGTGAGGCATTTTGGCTGCTATGCCAAAAATGCCTCACATGCCTGCTATGTCATGCAGACATGAAGAATTTCTCATGTACAGACCATTATTGCACATTACTTGCACACTTGGGATTCTGTTGGTCTTTGCTAAGTACTTGTTTGTGCGTGTTGCAAATGAAAACTTTCTTCAATCTCTACAGTACTTTTTTACTAGTGCAGCGTATCACTCTCATAATTCAGGGATTTATGCACCTGAGGATTAAAGAGAAATTAATAGAGAGAAAAGTTTGACAGTTTGTGTCATTGCAGCTGGTAGGAAAGGAGCTTGCTCGGTCATTTCAGACCATTAATTAATTCAGGTGCTACCTCCTTAGGCACTCAGACTGTTGTTTGGATCTGAAAGACCGTGAAAAAATAAAGGACTCCCTCTGCCTACCAACTGTAATTTGCTTAATCTCAACTAAGCCAACTTTGTGAAACATTTGAGCTCACTTTTTATTGTGTGGAAAGAATCACACATGGAAGGATGGATTATCACAGTTTAAAAAGTAATTCCTTAGCCACCAATCATTTTACTAAGTGAATATCCTGAATTTGAAACATCAAAGTGTACCTAGTACTTTCAGCTACGGTTATAATCTACAAGTCAATAGTTTTCAAGAAGTCATTAGTTTTCAGCAGTAACTAATGTCCGAAATTGGTAAATATTTATTTCATCTCCTGTATTTGTGAACGTCATTAAAAAATATGTAAGACCATGCAACACTGAGGGTGTTGTTGAATGAGAGCCTCTCATTATGTACTACGCTGTATATATGTGTACACGTATTCAGAAGCGTGCCATACCACGTGGTGAAAATTCCAGTTTACTTTATGAAAGCCTGAAATGCTGTAGCATTTTAGAGGTTGAAATAGAATTAAATATTATTAGATGTGATCCCCTTAGTTCTGACAGCAAAAATTGAGATTGTTGGTTAACAGGACAAAATAGATACTGTTTGAGAGTGGCAGCCTTGTGTGAGATTTAAACTGTTTAGTCATTTTTGTAGCTTGTGTAGTTGGCCTTACAGGTCTCTGAGGAGATTAGCTAAATCAAAGCCAGACTGAACGAAGTCTCTGGAAATATTCTTGTATTTCTACCATCCCAGACTTGTATAATAGATAGTTTTACAGGCAAGCTTTTTTCCCCCCTCTGAAGAGGGAGGCATTGTCGAAACCTGTGTGGATAACCTTGCTTTTCCAATTAAAACTGGCTGTCTTTATGCTTGCTCCAAACCATTTGACAGCCAGCCTGAGACTTCCCCTGCTTTGAATGATTTTTTACTAGTTCCAGAGATAACCCCTTTGCCTTTAATGTGAAAAGACCTGTCAAAGTCTTTCAAAATAGTAAGTGCTCTTAGAATCACTGATAAAGATTTCTCTCCACCTAATGGCATGTATCGTACAGGCTTAAGCTTGAGTGGGGAGGTTGCAAGGTGCCGTGAATTAATGAAAACAGGAATCAGGAGCACGGGTGGAGGCTGTCAGCAGATGGGACAATAGTTTGCTATGTGGCAGACAAGGAGAGATGTGCTTTGGTGTGGATGTGTACAAACACACACATACGTTATGTGTATGAATGACTACAGGATCTCCATTTTTTTGTTTCCATGCCCTTGTGTTCCTCCTTTCCTTCTCAGGAACCTCTCCTCCTGGCCAGGTGGCCTCACATATATTCAGGATTTAAAACTATCCCAGCCAAGGTTCATCACATCCACCATACAGCTGTACTCAGGGATGGCCTCACCCTTTAGTTTTTCATTTGCATTCATAGTTACACATAAAATTCCTTTGTCAAATCTGTACTTAACTATTAATATGTCTATTTTTCAACTCTGTTTTGATTAACAAATCAAATCTCTGGTAGTGATGATGTCATTATCTGTACTTTATCTTGCACTTAATAAGTAATAATCCTAACTAGTAGCTAAATATTTTAAATGAATGGACTTACAGCCTTTGATTTTGTTTTCTTTTTTCTCACCATCTGTATATAGCTTTCCTGTGAAGCAGATCATTCTTACCTCTGAAGACACCTACAACTCCTTTATTCTTATCAGACTTAAATTTTCTGTGTTCACATTTCTGCAGACACAGAAATCCAAATAGAGGCAAAAGAAATCAAGCAGCTTGGCAGATGCACTAGATTTGGAAAGTATTCCCAGCAAGTATGCAACTGCTGTACTCTTTTTGCTAATAAGTATGTTCTGAACCCCTCACAGGTTTATTTTGTGTCAGCAGTATGACTTTTCTTGAAAGAACTGCAGCAACCTAATTGTCAATTCCTCATGCCACTGTTCACCCAGGTGTGGAACATAGTATGTGAGCACCATGTGACCCAACATCTAAGAATAGAAATATGGCTTGAGCCCAAGAATATAGACAAGGCAGACTGCAGAAATAGCAGGATTGTATTAATGGGGTAAATGTTACCCTAAAATGTGTCTTGATTCTTCACTGGACAGCTCTGACACCAGCTGAATTTGGGGCAACAGACACTTGCAATTGATTGAAGCAATGATATACTGAAAACCTAAATTAATCCTGTGATACCAAATCAGATTTCTTCAAGTGGTAGCTTTCTGATTGTGTGCAAACTGTCAGTACATTTTAGCAGTGATTTCTGACATATTTCTGAGCTGTATTCTTCTTTTTGGTGTTGTATTTATCCCTGAGAAAACTGCTGCAGTATTGAGGAAAAGAGGCTGCTCAGGATGCGAAGGCCTGTTGACAGAGGGTAACACGAGATAGGACTTCACTCCTGAATAAATCTTGGTAAAATTCCTCCAAGGGTCTTTGTAGCCTGATTTAAATGAAATGTGAACCATTTGAAATGCCTCCATGAAGTAATTAATGGATTCAGTTGGTTGCACACTTAGTGAATAGTAGAGTAAGTTTGATTTGCTGTTTCCTGTTGGATGTCTTGGAATGATCTGTGAGATAAAGACAAACTGAAACACTAACAGGTGGTCTAAAGCATGTCCTAAATTAATGAAATAAGCAGAATTTAGTAAATGGAAAAGTTCTGCTATTTGATATAACTGACAGTTATTGGAATCACATAGTAAAGCCATTCAGTTGGAAAAAATCAAGTAGTCCACAGTTGCCTCCAGCATTTTTTGCACTGAATTGAAATGGTTCCCCAGAAAATTATAAAATATATTAATGCATAGAAATGACCACACATGCATACTAGTTTTCTTGGCACACTGTTGGATAGCCTGAGAAAAAAAAAGTAAATAATGAGTTTGGTGAGCTAAGTGAAATCTGTATCTTAAATGTTGCTGGTTCTGTAACTTTTTTTTCCATTTGCTATATTCTTTTGTCACTTAGGAGAAAACAGAAATGAATACTAATTAAGGGGCCTGTGACTATTTGGTGTATACTATTCTTTTCCTTTTAAGCCAGCTTCGTAGTTTTTTTCTTTCAGATGTGGTATTTTCTCAGAGTGGCTTATGTTGTTCATTATGACTAAAAAAGTATGGATTTTTTGACAGTATCTGGCTTAAAAACAGGCTAACATATATTGTCCTAATGGGCCTCATAAATCTTCTTCATGTTATTAGAAGATATTTTGTCCTCTAATGGTGCTGTGGGTTGACTCTGAACAAATTGTGAGGGTTGGACACGCCTCTAGATTCTATATTTAAAACAGAGAAAGCCACGAAAAGCTTTCTTTTACTTCCGGCTTTTAAGCAGGTAACTGGGTGTCCGCGCGGTGCAGCGAGGCTGATCCTGGCCCGGCCAGCCCAGCCCGGGAGGCCCGGCCAGGGTGATCCAGCCCCGGCCCGGCCCAGCCCCGGCCCGCGGGGCGGCTCGGCTGAGATGTTGCCGCCGCCGAGTTACAGCTGTGGCCCGGCCAGCGGAGGCAGCTCGGGCCGGGCGGGCTCCGCCGCGGAGCTGGGCCGGCCCGNGATCCTATGAGAAGCTTGAAGAGGGAGAGATAAGGTGAAAAAGACCCTTGCCTCGGGGAAAAAGGGGGAAATCTCTATTTTCAGAAATGAAGATGATGTCAGAGATAATGAAAGGAACTTTTGCTCCTGAACAACTCATCCTTAAAAGTGTACCCCATGGGTCAGTGGCCCACAGAGGTAGTTGTGGGAAGACTACCAAATGTGGGAGGGATGTTCACGGTACAAGCAGATTTCCACCCGGGCGCTGCTTTGCTGTGACATTGAATCTACGAGAGAACTGTCTCTTGTGGAGAAGGCTCCATGGCATGGCAAGAGAGACTTTTCTTTCTCTGAGGGAACTAGAAAAAGACTATTTTAGAAGTGATGCACTAACTGAGAAGTCCAAGTTTGGTCTCTTTACGTTGTCAGTGGGAAAGGAAAGATGAAAAGTGAGGGGAGGAAAAATGTTTTGAAGGTTTATTCTGATTTTTACTATTTTCTTTTTAGTTCTGTTAATAAAGTTTTCTTTATGCTCTTTAAAGTTTTAAGCCTGCTTTGCCTCCTCCTAATCCATATCTCATAGGCAAAAATTGAATAGATGATTTTAGTGGGTGCACTAATGTTCAACTAGAACTAAAACCAAGACATTAATTGGTGCATTGGCCAGGAAACCTTGAATTGGAAAACTAAACCCACTACACTTAATTGGTGTTTCCGCCTGGTTTCGAACCAAGATGGCTACAGATGGATACTTGAATGATTTTAAAACAAAACAAACCCAAACCAATAACAATAAAAACAAACAAACAAGATCCCAAATCTATAAGGAAAACTTGTAAGAAATTCAGTAGTAACAAAGGGGCAGCACACTTGGATGAGATTAATCAACTTCAAAGACATAGGGTGGGGAAGAACAGCCTAGATAGTTCTGTGGGGGTTTTGGACTCCTCCTTTCAGTAAGAAGAGCCTGAAACAGCGTAGTGTCTATCACAATAAAAGGAGGATAACAGTTTTCATAACAGTGTGATAGCTAAATTTTGTGTTAATGTTTTCATTACAAAACCTTTATTTTAGAGATTTATTCAGCCATGAAAATGTTATAAGATGAATGTCTTCTACATGCCCTCAGCCTAGTAGTATTTAAACTAAAAAATACTAAAAATATCTGTTTAGCAGCATTGCACGTTATTTTTTCCTATAAAGCAACAATAATCAGAAGCTCCATTGTATTATGGACTCAGTGATGTGACAACGTCACTACGTTAAGTGGTCTGTGGAATAATACTCTACTTGGAAAAATAGAGTTTGTAGAATTACCCATTTCTGTGCATTCCCAGAGACAAGTGGATTTGTTTGTGCATACTGGCTGCTGTGTGAGACTTGCAGTATGACAGTGGGAAGGAAGCTGCTGACAGACACACTGAGGTGCAAAAATGAGTGCTGGGGTTCTTGTTCTGTTTGACCTGGACATGGGTGGGAGAGCAAAAGCATATCAACACAGGTTGGAAAGGGCCTGAAACTGCTTTGAGCATTTGGGCCTTCTAATTTTGGTAGTTACAAACTTTGATTTTCTTGCTCTGGCTTGTGGTTTATGCTTAAGATGCACAGGTCATGTCCTGGTGGCTTCACTCTGTGCCTTTTTTAGGAATAGAAGGGGAAAGGGCAATTATTGAGGCCATTCCTCCCTTCAGATGAAGGGTGATCAATGCCTGTCCCCATTCTAATGTACAGAACTGTGAGAGACAGGGGAGGAGAAAGCAGGGTTGGGGTTACACTGACCAATAACCACTTTCTAATGTGAAGTAAAATATTAGCATTGACTAATATCCTGGTCAGCAATAAAAAATTGAATTTGAAATAAAGAGGGTTGTTCTTACCTGATGTAGCAGTTACTGCTTGTTTTTAAACTGGGGGATTGGAAAGTTGCAAGTTTTTCTTTAAGAAACAGAAAAAATTAGTGATGCTGATTCAGAAAATCTGTTTTGTAGTTGCTGCTTGGCATTTCTCATTGTACTGTTGGTACTGGAAATCTTTAATGTTAACTCAGCTTATTCAACTAATTTCTTAAGATATATTTCTATGAAGTATTGAGAGCCCAGTTTGAGACTGAAATCTCATGACATCTTAATATATTTTTGTCTCCCATAGTACACAGTGTAATATTAAAAGAGACAATTAATGTGGGATTTAAATATTTTCAATCTGCTGCAGCAAAATATGAAGGTACCTCTTTTGTTTTTGTTCTGTTTAAAAGGGTGATTTTTTAAAACCACAATCAGGCATCCTGCCTACCTCAATTACCTTTTTTAACCTGAAAATACAGCTTTAGGATGAACCAAAGCTATTTTTTAGAGGAATCAAATGGTCCAAGATGATAGATACAGTTATGCCTTGTATGTTGAAGTTTCACAATTCCCAAAATCTTATCTTCACAATACAGGGAAATTCAAAGGAATTGGCAGAGTTTGAAAAACAAATCCTCAGTATTTTCATCGGCTTGCAAAAGCAAATTTGCAAAAACACTAGATATGTCACAAAAGCCTATTTTCAGTAGTGCACAGAAATTTAATTCATACATTTAAATTTAGTCTTGCAGATTTTTTTACGTCGAAGATCATATCTAATACTTTGCATGACTGCAGACCATGCTGGGCAACTAGAAAATGTTTTAAGCTGTTATGTGCAGTGTATAATATTTTATTGTGACAACAATAATTAAATTTTACTGCCAAAAAAAAGAAAAGGACAGGAAAGGTAAGTGAGTGGTCCTAGTGATAAGATTAAAGTGACAAAGAAATGTTATAATTAAAGTAGATGGTTTAAGGATTATTCATAAGCTAAATAATATAGTGTTATCCTGTAAAGCACACAATGTATCCTACAAAAACCTAGGAATACTCGCTGGAAGGAAGAAATGATTCTTGAATGATAATCGAGGAAATCATTTAAGATTTGGGATGCTTTGGGCTGAAGTTTGAATGTGTTACAGTTCACAGGTATTTCCTATTGCCGTTTTTCTGTATTTTTTCCACAGACAGAAAGCCAGGTTTGAATAAGGCTGTTGGAATACATTTTAAACTCATTAAAGCATCATTAAAAGTCACCATGAAGAACTAAATAGACATAGCCTGATTTTCGGTTGCATATGTGAATAGAAGCTTTGATCATATCTGAACCTCAAGTTCTTTCACTGAAGTGTCTGTAGGTGTTTGTAGTGTCTGATGTATAAATTCCAAAAGAACTTTGGCAGAGGCAAGTGGAGCTGTGGGAAAATCTGAACAGAGAGCAGCAGCCTTGTTGGCCTGCTGTGGGTCCCTGCTTTATTACAGCCCCTCATGATGAAGCCCCACTGGTTGGTAGGATGTGATGGAGTCTTCTTCCTTTGTTATCACACCCTGGATTACTGTCACTCCCCAGTGAGGCTGAGGGCTTGTGTTAGAACCCTGGAGTTTAAAAGGTCTCATCCATGAATTGTCTATCCTTGCAGGACAACGGCACTGATCAAAAGCAAAATGTTCTAAAACTGACTTTAAACCAAACAAGAGCAGCTGGATGTGGAACTGCTGTTCACGTGCTACATCAGCCTTGGAGACAATGTAGAGTTCAGGGCAAACTCCCAAGCTTTTTCTTTCATTGTGTGGGTTTGCTTTGCTTGTTTGTTTTGGTTTTCTTTTTTGTGCTAGTTGTTGCTAGTGCTGTTGTAGAGCAATATTGGTCTCCTTAACACACGTTCCTCAGTCTGTCTTGGTAGCTTAGTTCATCTTACTTTTTTTATAACAAATATATGTATGCCCACTGAGATGCAGTCCTCCCCAGTGAATTCTTATAAACTCTTCCCCTCACAAGTAACAGTATTATTTTTCTCTTTGCTTATACCAGTTAATCTTATCATATTTTTTCACTGCAGGGAAAATTCTGTATCAATTTTTCCTATCTTTTCCCTCAGAAGCTCTTTTCATGCTGATTAAGACGTTGAGATTTTAAACTGTGATGCATTTTTTCGTGATGAAGAGGTGTATAGTCTATGCTGATCACCTTCTTTCTTCGTTGGCCCTTATCAGTATCTGTTGGCTATTCCCATGAGACTAGGAGGATTTAGGCTGATTAGAAAAGCTGATGCTGTAATACTTGCTTAGCTCTTGAAAATAAATGAAGAAAAATTTCAATCACTTCTATGTTGAGGAGATTCTGTACTTATCTCTATTAAGAAAATTGAAAATAAAAAAAGTTAAAGCTACAAGCTTATGTTTTCAGGGTAGAAAAAAGTACTTAAAACTGTATTAGTAGCTATGCAAATCTGAGTTTCTTCAGACTAGTGAACTAATACTCATTTTTCTAGAATGTACAACAAATTCTGTGGAGAAAAGTAATGCATACATTTTCCTGACCAACCAAAAGACTGTTTGGTCATCACACTTGAGAGGAACAGTTCCAAGGTTATCCATTCCTTATCCTTGGCACCATTTTTCTCACTGTTGGCAGTGTCATTTTACCTCTCTCCCATCTCTTTGCTTCACGGTGACCCCATAATGATGAAGTTCCACATTGATGGTGGTGCTGTGAGGAATTATTGGCCAGGGTTCATTCATGTAGCCCTTTGAACATATGGAGCTTTATTTGCTTCGTGATGATTCTCCAGGCTGGTTTCAGTGCAGTTCTCGGGAGAGAGGTGTCTGCAGCCTGGAAGTAGCAATGATGGGGCTTAATAAGCCATAACAATAAATAAAGTGTTCTTCTTCAGCAAGAAGATCTTATTTAAGACAGATGATGTGTTGATCAGTTCATAGAAACTCAGATGCACTCATATGATTGTGCTTGATTTGTCCTTTAACTAGATTTTTTTGTTTCCATTTGAGTTTTTCTCATACTGCTGCAATAATTTTCAGTTTAACCTTTTAACTGGCTCCTGCTTTGCATTTTCAGGACTTAAAAACTTGAAATTGCATAGTGTATGAAACTGTAAGATTATTGTTTTCATGTCATCTGTGAAAGGTGTCTTTTAAAAACGTCTTTCTTTGAAATGAAATTGATTATAGATATACTCCTCCCCCTACATACACCAACACTAAAATACACCATAAACTATTTATATGATCATTATTCAATGCCTTTAACACATTGATGGAGAAAAAAGGTACAGGCACAATAATTTTAAAGGTTTTGTGCGTATGCTTCTCCCCATTTCAGTGATGTGATTCAGTAAAGTCTCCACAAGTAGTTGCTGATTGTACAATGCTTTGTGCATAATTTTGTGTGTGCATGTTCAGAAGTACATCTCAGTATCAGTCTGTGACAGATGTCCTTTACAAACAAAAATAGTTTTCTGATTTTAAAGACCATCTCAAATTCACCTGTGAAATATTTTTAATTATTGCTATTATTGTCTAGCACTCTCAATTTAATTGTTCTATAGTTTCCCTACTTTAGAAACTGAAATTACTCATACCTTTACATAAATGTTTGTATTAAAATCAGTGGGGCTTTGAAGATGAAGTTTTAAATTTCTAATGTGTAATCAGGTGTGTGATTAAATGTTTGTAAGATGAAATATTGCAATGTAAAAAAGCTTGTCTTGAAAGCGGCTGAAAGTATGAGTTTTCCAAATAATAGGCATAATTTTAAAATCCTTTATTTCATCCCCAAAAGTAGAATTCTTCCCTACAACCATTGTCTAGAATCACGTAGAGTTTTGGTGTTAGGTATTTGCTTTTAAGCAATGCTTTGAAAGTTTGTCCATTTAGAGTGAAACTGGAATAAAACCCAGACTTTGTACTGATCAGAAAACCAGTGAGGAAGTCTTCACAATTTTGTGCTTTCATTCTGAAATGCACTCTAAACCCAGCAGGGTGGCATCTGTTTCCAGCCAAATTTTCAGAGACATGCTGTGTCACCTGAAGCTGACACCTAAAAGCAAGTTTGTTCTTTGAAGGGACTGTAGAAAAGTTACTCTCTTAAGCAATGTGTTTGGAACTTCTCTATGAAGTATGGGAGATCAATTGAATTGCAGTTTTCATCTCTTACAGCTGTATACCTTTGAAAAGGGCAAAATCCCTCTTTGAGATGGAAGGGAAGGAAATGTACAGTCACATGTTTAAATTTAGAGCCTCACTGTCCCCTGGGAAGAAGCATGGCTCTGTCCCTACCCCACCTTATTGGATGTTTTATTTAGTGATTGTCTGATGTAAAATACATTTTAAAAATTGCTACCAGAGGAACCAAACCACAATGTCCTCTTCCAAAGGTGGGAGCTCAACCTAATGGTGCAAAAGGGTAATGAGTGTTCATACTCACCTACTGTCACTCCTGCTATTGAAGCTGACAGAAAATGGAGAATGTTTAGGATACGCTCAATCTTATTCTTGGAGATGTGTGTTTTTCTGTGTTGGGGTATATGCATGAATTAAAGGTACTCGGAGTCTTACCTAATTATAGAGCAGATGTGTGAAACAAACAGCTTTTGCCTTGTTTTTTTACCTTTGCTTCCTATCCCCTCACTGTATAATTCTGAGAAAGATTTGAGCAATTCAAGCAAATGTTTGAGCAATTAAGTAGTTCTAGAGCAGCTCACTATGACAGGTTGATAGAACCTTGACTGATCTTCAGCACTGAGTTATTTGCCCATGGCAACATTTAAAGGTTTACAAAAAATACTGAGAAGAAGAAATTTAGGTGCCAGCAGATATTTAAGTCACATTTCTCTACTAACTAACTTAGGTATCTCTAAGGCTTAAGCAGGAACTTGCAATTTTGTATTTAAGAGTTTAGACTCCCTTTTAAAGTGCTAAAATCCCATTATTGCTTTTAGCAGAGTATCTAGATAAGGGCTTCTATAATGTCTAGTTCTTACATTTATGCATTAACTGTAAAAGCAGTAATGACTGCATCCCATTCTACTGGTTGGATGATTTGTTCTTGAGCTGGAAAGTGTTGGTTTCTTGCTCTAGTAGAAAAAATAATTTGCTTCATTTTTATGGCCCTTTTATTTTTTTCACCAAATTGTGTTCCATTTGTGGAAGCAGAATTCTTGACAATACAGAAATTTATAATCAGTATGTATGATTTAAAATCCAGGGAGGGGGGCTTTTCATTTGACTTCTGCTGATTACTTTTGATCTGGTGTCGCTCTTAGAAAACACTAACATTAATCAGGATTACATATTGGCAGTATTAAATTTGATAGGATTAGACTGGTAATCCTAAAACATAAACTGCCTGTTAGGAGATACAGTGTAATGTACAAATTCTCAGCTGAGGGTGACTATATCAGGCTAACTGCAGCTGCACATGGCAGAGCAGTATAAATTAACTCATAATGAGTTTCGTGTTGCCCTGATCAGTTTATTGTTAGTGCCTGGAGTAAATAATTGAAAATGTGTTTTCAGTTAAAGCTTCTCTGTGGTTTGTCTTGGTCCCACTGATAATATCTAGCACAGACTAACTTGAATTTCTTGAAGAATGCATTTTAAAATACTCTCCCCCAAAATGCTTTGAGTGTACAGTGTTCAATTCTGGGCCATCTCTGGGAGTCTTAAGGCTCAACAGTGTTGTTTCAGTAGCTGGCACATGAATGGCTATGGCAATTAGTTGCAGTTAAAATACCCTGACTTGCTCTTCTGTTCTCTCCACACCCAGACTCTTTAAGTCATTATGATTATGAAACAGTTCCTTTAATTCTTTTTGCTATTTGTTTCACTTGATATGTGATACTTGATATATGATATTTTTACTCCTATGATGCCAATTTCTGGAGGGACAAAAAAATTACAAAAAATGCATTTCTTGAACTGAATTATTTACAGTATTTGTTCAGTTTCTTAACCCCTCTTTTTTTTTTTTTCTATGGCCCCTGGTGGTTACTCTCAGTCTCAGTGACACATGTAATTACTTAAACTGACAAAACAAATGCTGCCTTGATAGCAACGAGAAAGCATGTTCTCTGTTGCCACCACTGGAAAGTAATTACACAGCTAAATCAGCAGAGATGAAAACTACAGTGCAAAGAATTCTGAAAAATAAGTAAGACATTAACTATTTGGAACATTAATTATGTGGAAATGCCTGGTTTTGGCTCGCTAAGGTACTCCCAGACTGTGATTGCAGTTTGATTTATAGCAGTGTGAATCAGGAGTAACTGTGATGCCAGAGTCACGGCATTGCAGGAGTGTAAAACAAATGGAACTCACATATGTGCTTTGGATTATTCCCAGTTTTACCATTAGTCAAACACGACTATGAGTCACACCAATAAAACCAGGATTCTCTGCAGCTGAGTCTTACAGCACTGTAGAAAGCAGCGCTGGCTGCCACAGCTGCGGTTTCTATTGTGTCATGATGCTGAGGGTGAGAGTTAAAGTGCACACAAATTTTAGCTATTACAAGGTATGACCAAGAGTAAAGATGTAAAATTGAAGAGAGCAGAAAAGTATTATTTTGAAAGAAAACCACATTAGATGTGGAGGAATAAACACTAAGGTGTTAAAATATCTGTTTGAAAAGGCAGCTGTTTAGAGCTTATGGGCTTTTAAGCTTTAAGGGCTTACAGTAAGAGTCAAGCACAGAAAATTGAGGGGACAGTGATTTAAATACTATTCCCATGAGTGCTTGTACCAGGCTTAGTAACATCACCTACAGGAGAAGAAGAAAGGATAAAAGTAACAAATGTACACACATATCAGTTACATAGAAAAATAGTTATCCAAAACCTAGGGAATTTTGCTTTTGTTTTTCTTTATAATTACTGGGTTTCAGTCTGTGGCTTCTGGAGCTAAACCCCTCTGAAACAGTGCTTTTTCTCACCTTTCTCACCCTGCCCATTGTCAGAGTTTCTCATCGTGGCAGGCATTTCTGTGTTGTGCTGGTTATTATGTGTACCATGACTCTGGTGGTGTACAAGAGATTCCAGCTTGAACCACATTAAGTGATTATGGGCTCTCACTGAATTTAGATGTCCGTACCCCCTCTCTAGCTTTGGAACTAGAAATATTTTGTTTATGTTGGTGGTGGGCATTTGAAGTTCCTGTTTGGTTAAGTATTTTTTCAGTTGGAGAAGCTTCTCTTGGTTAATCTGTGTGGATTCACTGGGTACATGAGCTGTACATAACTGTGCATTATCACCACCACCGAAATAAAAGAGATGTGGGCAATACAACACTAAGAAACTGTGATATCCTTGCCTTTGAAAGTACATATGACTATTTTTGTGCCTAAGTGCAACTTTGTTCTCATTAAAATCAGTTGCAATATTGAACTAATAATTAGCTTTCATTGCATGCAGTATGTGCATGTGCTTGCTCAGTTACAAAGGCTGTAGGCCTCAGTAGCTGTTTTTGCCATAATTTAAGACCTGAAGCATTTACATCAATTGACTGTTGAGGGCTCTGTTGGATAATGTTCCCTGCCCCAGCATAGTTAAGGTTTAATGCTTTACTGGATCAAATGCAGCAAGAGTTGTTTCATCAGCTGTGTAGAAGCATATGATTAATTTCTGTGCTAGATCTTGCTGGTGTTTTTTTCCTAAGGTTATTTTCAATATCATTTCATATAAACAACTTATGGCCTTGACCTTTCACGCTTTCTGTTTGCTTTTGCTGAAGAGGTGGAAATGTTAGTGCAAACCTCTGAATTGGAATTCAGTTTTAGAAATTGTTCGAACACATTACGCTACAACTGCAATTAAAGTTATAGCCTGGGATTCCATTAAATACAACAAAAGCCATTCATCTAACCTCAGCCTACCAGCAAAACTTCTCTTTAGGCTGAACCAATTCCCAGCAGGACTTATTCTGCTAATTTGTGAAGAGTGTCCTTTTGAAACAGCAGTAAAACTTCTGTGCCCATTCTGTCATGTCCAGTTCTGTAGTAGCCAAGACTTGAAAAGCTTAACCTAATGGAATTCATGTTATCAATTTAAAAGCAGAAAAATAGAATAGAAATAGAAAAATGGAATAATCTGCAGGGATAACTGGCTCTCCTAGTATTTGTCTTGAGCAATATGAAGAGGGAAAAAGAACCTACCTGTATTAAGGTTTCCTTTAACTTCTTATCGTCCTGTATCTATCAGACTCATTTAAGGAAGAAAATTAACTAATTCATGTCATAAAATGCCATAGAAGCATGAATAGTCATAGCACTTGACCACAGAAATTGCAGGGGCTTTTCCAATTCATTATCTTCATAAACAATATTGTATGAGATATGCACTATTCAGGATACAGTGAAAGTATATCTAATATGCCTGTGTTTGAATACTCTCCATTTATCGTAGTTTTCATAAAGTTGGAGCAATATGGGTTTCATCTGTAGTATTATCATCTAAAGGCTAGTATTGAAGTTCTTATTAATCTATCATGGAGAGAAGGGAGGCAGAAGAAAAGGTGTTACAAAAGTGCTGGAATTCTGAAGCTGCTTGGGCTTCTGAGGTCATTCTTATAAGTGTAGTCATTCCCCTTATACATCATCTTTCACACAAGTGAAATAATTTTTAGATAATTTTTCCTTCTTTTCATGTAACTTTGATCTCTAGGAATGTTTTGTATATCTTCTCAATGGTGAAAATTACCAATAATTTTAGATACTGATATTTATTTCAAAATATTATCATGCTCAATTTCATTTGGCATTGCACTTGTAAAATGCTTTTTTTTACTTTAGATAATAGCCTAGAAAATTTGGTTTTTATTGGAAAGTTACAGTATTTGATGGCTGTTTTAATGGAGGCTTTGAAATTCATCTTTAACATGCTTGTGGATTTACCCAATAAGTGACTTGTAAACCATGAGGATTTTGTTTCCAATGTTTGGAATGGTTCCAGAACAAATCAGTGCCGTTTATGAGTCAGAAATGTATTTTAACTGCAGGGCTTGTAAAGAGTTCTTGTATATGAAAATGGAGCCCAATTCCCCACTTGCTAGATCAAGAATTTAGAAGATCCTCACCACCTGAAATAACTGTGAATTTGTCCTTAAGATGTGCAGTGGAAGCTCATCCGCCCAGTAGAAAATTACGATATTTGCACAGTCCTAAAGATACAGCTTCTCTTGACAGGCCTCGTTGTGAATGCAATGAAGAAAGTAATAAACATAAAAAGAAAAATCTGTTTAACATGCTTTTTAAAATAGAAAACTTGAAGATGGAAACTACAGCTGCAAATCCTTGTTGCCTGCTAGCATGGTCCTGATTCTCTAAACCTGTAAGTTCTCAATCTGTAACAATATCATATTGCCAAGCAAACTTTCTTCTTCCCTTTCATTCTTTTGGCATCTCTGAGCCTGTGAAGATTGTGAAATTCTGGGGAGAATTCTCCCAGTTTAAAAACTTGCTTATTTTGAGAACACTTTTGCAAAGTCTCTCTTGGCCTTTAATTTCATAGAATGGAGTCAGTTTCTCTCTGATGTGCTGTAATGCTGCCTGCTGTTCCAAGTGATACATTAAGGCTTTTCTTTTGGTTTATGTTTTGATCTTTGCCAATGAACTAAGTGTTTAGTCTCTGTAAGGAGTAAGTGGGATTTTAGCCTGTTTACACGAATGCAATGAAGAAAGTCTGACAAGATGCATTTTCCACTTTTCCATCTTCTTTATAAGTGGATCAAGAGAAATTTAAACTGCAGTGAGAAAAAAAAATGCCTGGAGCTTTCCACATTACATGCACAGGAGTCAAACTGTTTTCAGGTTTATAAAAGATGCTGGAAAACCAGAAACTGAACTGTAGACATTGAGCAACATTAGGAACTGACGTCTTCATATGTAAACACTTAACTAAATTCTTTTTTATTGCAGCAACAGTGTTGGTCAAGTTCTTTACCCGGCACTTGGACTGCAGGTTGACACAAGCTGATATGTGAAAGGTAGAAACACTGTAATAAACCATTTATCCAGAGACACAGCTCCCAGAGATGTCATTTGTTTGAGAAGTCCAATAGGAAAAAACAGAAGGCAATTTTTAGTGTTCAGCTGTCCTATTTGTGCCAGCTCTCCCTGTTTCACAGACAATGAGTTACAGCTAGCCAGATCCTGGTGTCTGGCTAGGAGATGCTTCCACAGGAGGGGATCCGCCTCCATCACTGGAGGAAGCAGGACCACTGGGCAGCTGTACAGAGCTTCTGTACTTTGCACAAAGAATTTTGTTGGAGAGTCTCCGTGAAGCACTCTCCTTTTCTTATGGGTGCTGGTGTTTTGTTTTTCATACAGTAACACAGACTTTTTTGGAGCGTGTCTTGACTGGCTAGAGGATTCCTATTGGGATGCAGGTGCTTGTGATAAAAAATACTGGTGCTAGTTGCTATGGGGAAGATATTGGGGTGATAATTTTGGAATAAGAATGTGATTTGGTTGTGATTTTAATGTATGCAGGGTTTTAAACAGAAAATCAAATAACGTCTTGCGTTATTTTTAATTTCTGGTTTTGGCAAAGGTGACAATAGGAGGTAGAAGTGAGCAATGCTCCCCTTATGTACAAATGCTGAGCCTTTGAGGTCCAGTTTTGTAGAGAACAGCAGTGCATTTTGACTTTTGCCTGTTCACTTTTAGATCCCATGAACTTACCTAATTTTGGAAGCAAATTTTAATTGTGAGTTATTTTTTCCTTGTTGATGTTTTCAGTTATATACTTTCTCCTTCTGAGCTTTCCTTCACATAGTGTTTACATGAGAAAGCATTTTCAAGTAGTCATGGTTTTAAATCCTTTCTCTTTCTATGGTGTGGGATGCTGTGGGTCTTTGTTTCCATAATCTTGAAAATCCTGCATGCTTTGATCCTTCCATTTCCCTGCAGGAACATACGAAATGTCTGTTAAGCTCTTTATGAAGCTACTGACAAGGGAAGAAAGCGCTGAGTCCTCCAGCCTCTTCACACAGGTTTTTGTTTGTTTGATTTTTAAAATTTGTTAAATGTTTAATTTAGTTTTAAAAATTGAAGAGGATGGTATGATGAGCAGTCATCAGAGTAACGAGAGTCCTTTGGCTAAAAGGCAGCTAAGATCTCAATTTTTGTTTCTTTTAAGATAACAGCTGTCTGAGTTTCTAGGAAAATGAGATCTGATCTCAGAGCAGCCAGTTTTATCATTGTTAGAATGACAGATGTGCCAGAATCTATAGTCTAGTAGATCTGAGATTTTGAAATTAAAAGTCGATTTTTTTTCTCTGAGACAGTTAAAGTTAGACACAATATGTGCAATTCTTAGAGCCTGAGGAAGGTAGATTACACTGAAAGAATAATGTTACCATCTTTAGACCTCACAAAACCCTCAAAGTTAAACCTAAATCTTTTTTTAGCCAAGTGACTGTTGCTACCACATTGCTCATCTCCTAGAACCTTAGTTTTGTTTTGCCATTGATGGGGAGATATTGATAATTATGGTCAGATACCGATTTTGACTGTTGGTCGCCAGCTCTGCCAGTCTTTCTGAATGCATACACACACAAATAATTAGAAGCAAGTTTTTCAGTGTTTTAATCCCTTCAGAAAAATGTGCTCCCATCTTAGTGCCTGATGTCAGAAAACTTGGAAAGTAATATGAAGTTTTGAAATGTATGATAAGTATATAAATTCAAACTAAATAATGAGAAAAATATGTCAGTAATCAGTTGTCAGTATCTATAAATTGCTTTTTAGGATTTGTACCACAATATTATTATAATGAGCATAAAGTAACGATATTGTGCTGTTATTTTATAATAATAAATTAATATTTATTATTAATGGTTAGCTCATTATTTCACATCTCTGGTATAGCAATATATTTGCTTGTATACCTTCAGAAGAAACCTGCAGGGGACAAAACGAAAAAGCTGAATAAACACTGATTGTGCTGACAAGTTTTAAATGCCTTAAAAAGTTCTAAATTCTGTGGTGCAATAATGTTTCATTTTATGCAAACGTTGTGTGTTAGAAGCAATTCCTGGCTGTTATAGTCTACTAGTTCCTGATAAGTGCATTGCTCTCCAGTACTGTACTGTATAGATTTCTGCCAGAAATTTCTCTTTTAGAACACACCTGTTTCTCAGTCTTGAGCAGCAAATGCTAATAGGTGTGAGAAGCTGGACTCACCAAGTTTGGTTCTATCCACTGTTTCCCCGATGAGTACCTTGTAGAGAGCTGTGCTCTCCAAGGAGCAGTTATCAGGCTGATACAATGGAGAATCTCTTTTCTTTGCTGGTGAAACAAGGGGAAATGGACTTGTGAGTGGATATCAAGGTCTGACTTTGCATGGGCCTTCAACTTGCTGCTTTTGTGTGCTGCTGATTTAACCCATCTCATGTGTGTTGAGTTATCATAGCTAATCCCATTCCTGCTCCTACCACTCTGGAGTATATCTGCATTGGCAGCAAGCCCAAAACTGCTTTGAAACTTATTAATACTTAGCCTGCAAAACCTTGTCTGCTACTCTGGGCATGGTGCAGTTGCCTGTCAGAAGCATCCGATGCCATTTCAGAAGTGCTAGGCTGCCGCGGCTCCTGCTGGAAAAGGGCGCAGTGTTGTCATGTCCGTGAGCTGCACACAGACATCTTTGAGCCCGAAGGCAACACTGAGAGCTTGTGCTTGAGCAGCTGAACCCTGACCCCTGCAGCATCAGAATTTAGCTGACAAAATGATGTGCCTGCTTAAGATATCTTTTGACTTGTGTCTAAATGTCTGAAAACAGTCCTGCATCGCCCGGTTGAGTATCTGAACAGCCTGGAAAATTCATGGCAGAGCAGAATGCATTGGCATGACACGAGCTTTGCTATGAAAATATACACACACACCTACTGGATCTGAGCCAATAACCAGGGACTCTCAACTGTGCAAGGTGGTTTGAAATTCTTTAGGTAACTCTTTTGCTGTACAGTACAGAAACACGCTTTCAGAAAATCTGTCTGCTTGGTTGTGCCCTGATACTATCTGGTAGCAGTGAGGTGCATAAATGTCAGCTCCAGAGGAGTTTCCCAGCATTCATTAATGCCTTATTTCCTACCACAGAACAGCAAAACTGTTGATGGCTTTCCAGTACTGTTTCTGGAGGGGGAGCTTCTTTTTGAGATTTGAGAGACTTTCTCTTTTTTTTTTTTTGGTTTGGTTTTTAATTTAGTATNTTTTTTTTTTTTTTTGTAGAGCAAAATCTAGTTTACTTTCTATTTTGTGATAGGTTTGTATTCATTTAACCTAAGAACATTTTCTTTAAACAAAACCAATCAATTTTGTACGTGACATGCCCGATTTAAGGTTATCTTGTCCTTGGGAACGGTAGTATAGATCTTAGAGTGGCTCATTTCTGTAGGGCATTCCAATGTCATGTAATTTAAGATTCTTTTGATTAAACTATTGATTTGGGAGGACAAAGAGTAAACTATTTTTCATTTTCTTGTCTTTTTTTTCTGTGAGTTTGCTTTCTTCTTACAAGTAAAAGCAGAGAAAGAAATTTCCAACATAATTTTTTTGCCACTACTAATATTAATTGCTATTAATATTTGAATAGGGTTTTTTACTCACTAGCTAAAAGTCTATAGGTAATAACAAATTTGTGAATCCTTAAAAAGCCAGCTAATGAATTCACTAGAAATGTTTTTCATACATACTGAAAATATAGCATTATGCTATTTCATATATTTTTAATGATCTGTTGCCAAAAATTATAGATTTTCCTCAGAAAGAGCACAGTGTTACAGACCTAAGGGTTTTTTAACGTGCTGCTGAAAAGCTTCTAATGAAAAGAACTGTTGTATTCCTTTAATTTCCATGGAGAGTACCTCAGTAGGTGGCATTACTGGAAACCAGGGAAGCACTTTAAAGACTGGAGGAAACTACTCAAAATCCTGGCTCAGGATGCCACAGGATTTGCACTATTAAAATTAATTTTGTAGGGTCCGGACTCCTAGAAAACCTATTGGACCTATAATTATAGCTCTGTGTTTTAAACTCCATCTTCACAGTTTCTGGATATTGTGACTGCTGTAGAGCAGATAAATTGCATTAATTTAACGATTGCATGGAACTTTGATCTGGGTAATGTTTTATTGTAATTGTTTCATCTGAAGATTGTTTCCAGGTTGTTTTCCCCATACAGAAATTGTAATTCAGAATACATTCGGAGTACATCCCAACCAGAATACAGTTACAGTCAACTATATATCCATAATGATTAGGAAGAAGCAAAATTAATATTTCTCAAAGGTTACACTTACGAAATTTTTCCTGCTCATCAACATACAACAGTGTAATTTAACTACCAGTAACCATAAAAAAACATGGCATAAATGAATATAGAAAACAAAGTTATTAAACAGAAACAAAATAAAAAGGATTGTTGAGGGGGGAGTGGTGGTTTTTTTGGTTGTTTGCTTTTTGGGGATTTTTTTTAGGTAGGACAGAAACATAAAATAATTTGTGGGTGATGAGAGCAGATGTAGGAATGGGCAGCAGTCATTTGTCAACTTAAGACAACCATAATGGTAGCATCAAGAAGAAAATTATGCTAATAAAAAAGTCATGCCTCATGGTACCATTATTAGTTGCCTATGATACATGAATGATTATGAGAATTGCATCACTTCTTGAATTTCTAAATTACTCGGCAACCTGTTTGTTTATGTTACATTCTGCTTCACAGTTGGCTGATTTTCAGCATTTTCCAAAGATTTTAAATTGTAACATTGTACATCCCTTGCCTTAATTATACGTGCAGATACTCTTTCACATTTCCATAAAACCTATGAACCTTTACCCTGAGATTTATCCCTGTTTGTTCAGCCACAAAGATTAGGAATTCTACTGTTCCTGTGCTTTGATTTTCATCCTCTGGGAGCCCAGAACTGGCATTTTTGTCCATTTGGGTCACAGCAGAAGCAGTGATAAGTAGTAGTGATATGATTCAAAACCAGCCTTGTAATTCCACTGATTATTTTATTTAATCTGACCCAAACCTGTAAATTCCCTACAGAAGTTTCTCTGGATTGTGTCACAGGATCCAAAATGGTTTTGAAGATGCGCTGAACAAAAAATAACATTTTGAAAACTGACATATCCCAAATAAGGATCTGTTTACTTTAATACTGGTAATAATAAACTCTCAAATTTGTTATATAACCAAATAACTCAATTTAGATTACTTGACTAAAACTTTGCTAAATTTATTTTAAAAATATTTTTCTCATTTTAGTTAATCTATTCTTTAACACTTACAATACATACATAACTGGCATAATTCCAGTGAGGCAATTTTAATAATTCACTGTAAATTTAGAGTAGCTGAAGTTCATTTCTAGCCTATCATATGGCATTCCTGGTAATTCCAGAATGAGAGATTTGAGGTGATTTACTCTTTTTCTCAGAAACTGATATTAGGGAATTTTGGGGCATTAGGTTATTTGGTTGGGTTTTTTTGTTTGGTTTTTTTGGTGGTTTGTTTGTTTGCTTGTTTGTTTTTTGTTGGGTTTTTTTGTTGTTGTTGTTTTTTGGTTCTTTTCTTTTCTTTTCTTTTCTTTTCTTTTCTTTTCTTTTCTTTTCTTTTCTTTTCTTTTCTTTTCTTTTCTTTTCTTTTCTTTTCTTTTCTTTTCTTTTCTTTTCTTTTCTTTTCTTTTCTTTTCTTTTCTTTTCTTTTCTTTTCTTTTCTTTTCTTTTCTTTTCTTTTCTTTTCTTTTCTTTTCTTTTCTTTTCTTTTCTTTTCTTTTCTTTTCTTTTCTTTTCTTTTCTTTTCTTTTCTTTTCTTTTCTTTTCTTTTCTTTTCTTTTCTTTTCTTTTCTTTTCTTTTCTTTTCTTTTCTTTTCTTTTCTTTTCTTTTCTTTTCTTTTCTTTTCTTTTCTTTTCTTTTCTTTTCTTTTCTTTTCTTTTCTTTTCTTTTCTTTTCTTTTCTTTTCTTTTCTTTTCTTTTCTTTTCTTTTCTTTTCTTTTCTTTTCTTTTCTTTTCTTTTCTTTTCTTTTCTTTTCTTTTCTTTTCTTTTCTTTTCTTTTCTTTTCTTTTCTTTTCTTTTCTTTTCTTTTCTTTTCTTTTCTTTTCTTTTCTTTTCTTTTCTTTTCTTTTCTTTTCTTTTCTTTTCTTTTCTTTTCTTTTCTTTTCTTTTCTTTTCTTTTCTTTTCTTTTCTTTTCTTTTCTTTTCTTTTCTTTTCTTTTCTTTTCTTTTCTTTTCTTTTCTTTTCTTTTCTTTTCTTTTCTTTTCTTTGTTTAGAGTTTTCTTTGTTTCCTTTCCAAGCTGTTTTTCTTACCTGGTGGGTGTAGTGCTTGGTGTTCTTTTCCCACCCAAGCTGATTCTGACTTGAAGTTATTCCATTGCCATAGTTTCACATGACTGTTTTGCTGTTTTGCTTTGTTAGTGCTGTCTCTGAAAAATAACATAGTTTCAAACTGAATCAATGTCAGTTTTCTGGATTACTGGGGCTGTATTTCAGAGATCCTTGATTTTCATCTTCTGTTGCTTCAGAATTTGGCCACCTGTCCTTTTCCTTTTTGATCATTTGGAATTATCTGACAGTCAGTTTTAGTGAGGCAAAACCACTTCAGGTACTAAAAATTATAAATTATAATGGAGGACCTGTCAAGAACATTCACTGGTTTTGCTCAGCTTCTAGGGAAGCTCACAATGGAAAGTGCAGAAGACCCTGCATATTTAAGAAAGAAAGGGGTTCTGGAAAATTAAACTACTTGGATTAGCTATACTTATCCTTCTAAAATTTCTAAAATAAAAACACTGAAAAAATATTGACCAATCATCTTTTAGTAATTTTTTTCACCATACAAGAAAAGATTAAAGCTAGGTTTTAGCACTTCCTTTCCCTTTGTGTAATTTATCAGTTAAATTATCTGTAGTTTAAGAGACATGGAAAGCTCTCTCAGTGAGAGCAATCTGTTCTTCTCAAATCCTGAAAAAATTAAAAAACTTTCACTCTGAATCTAATAAAATTATTAATTTCAATTGAATAGTTCATCTTAAACAAGTTTAACGTGCAAACTCTGCCGCAAAACAGGTAAAGTATTTACTAAACCAGAAGCATTGAAATGGTCTTCATATGGCTGAGAAATGATAGCAACAAAGAAAGAGGTGATAAGGGAGATTCTTCCCCTTTGTGAATTGGCATAGGTCCATTTACAGTCAGGACAAATTGACTGTAGGTATCTCATTACCGAAATTTGTGGAAAGCCCTGGACTTAAAACACAGTGACTTGGTGATAGGCAGGCAAATACATCCAAGCTAGATGGATATACTCGGTTGCAATGAAAAAAGCATCTTAATTTTGAATATAATTTTCCTTATGTTTTTCACATTATGACATGTTCTTGTTAGGACATGCTCCAGATCATGAGGTAATGCCTTTGTTTCCTGTTCTGATGCACAAATTCAGAGAGAAACTTTCTGAGTAATTAGAGGAGCTTTGGAACTTTAGATCAAGTAAAGACCTGGTTATGAAGAGGCTGTACAGAGCCAACTGTGAATTTAGTATTCACTGTGTGCTCCTCAGAGGTTCATAGGAAATATTTTGAGTTTTCACCAAGAGTGCATTCCTGTGCTGCAGCTGTGTGCTCGAGTGAAATTAGTCAGTGGGTTCCTAATCCACAGCCTGGCTTGTCATGTGCTGTCTTACTATGCACAAATCCTGATTTTTATTTTTTCTTTAAAGAACTTTCATCAGTTTGAAAAGAGAAGTCAAACTGTTGGACTTTATTGCTAAACATTTTGTGATAAACAATGTTCTTTACCAACCTGATTTATTAATTTTTGTTGTTCATCTCTGTACAGTTAAGATGGTTCCATGAAAGACAAATATAAAAGATTTCTTCTGAGTTACTCTCATGTTAATTGTAGCCAAAAGCCATATTCAGAAAAAAGTTGGTGTTGAAAGAGCTCACCTGTCTTTACAGTGGATGTGAAGAGCACATACAACTGTTCAGTTTAATTTAAACTATGAACAGCAAATTTTTGTCGTTACAGCTTTATAAATCTTCAGTATCCTGTTAATTACGTTTTATGGCTCTCTTAGGTATTTCATAATTCTTGCTGAAAAATAATATATTTTTCTTCATTACAATGTGTTACTTAGTAATGCACAAATCTCACTCAAAATGCAGCTGCTTGTGTTTTTTAATGGGTGTGTCTCTTTGCTCAGAGGATGGCAGCAGTGATGTGTCTGTCCCGTCTCCCTGTGACACACTGAGGGCCATGGTTTCATATCCTGCCTGTCAAAGCTGCAATCATTAAAAGGATGACTGCTCTCGTTATATGTCTTTTCAGACACTGGAAATTAGTAATTAAAAAAAGCCTATATACACAGAGGGAGAGGGGGAGCATTCACATAATCTGGGGAGCTACAGGAAAAAAAATGAGCAGAGGGCAATCTACATTTGTCTTTAATGATCTGCACCTGGATTCAGCCACACTTTGAGGCCAGACTGGCATTCTAGGATGCAGCTTCATAGCTGGAGCAAAGCTCTGTGTCTCAGCAAGCCAAACCCATTAGGGGGGTGAGAAAGGACTGTTATGGTTTTAGGGTTGAAATGCTCAGTTCACAGTAAGATTTCTATTTTAAAAAGTCCTGTTAAAGAATGTAAATTCAAATGAAAGCATTATGTGATTTTTTTTTTCTATGCGTCCCCATGAAAAAGTGAAAACACAAGCAATATCATCCGCATGCAAGCTACTTATGGGAACTGTGGGTGATACTGTTTTTATCTGTACAAATTAACCCCTTTCCTTTAACAAGACTTGAGCTCTTCTCCTCTGAATGGCCCATCTGCTAATAGATTTCTGACACAAACATTCCTGGCTGTCTGCTGTCTCCTAAGCCATGGTTTACTTCAGTGGAAGAACTGAATTGCTGCCACTCTGGGTGTTTTCTGCAGCAGTGCTGGAGCTCAGCATGCCACTGGCTCGAAACTCAACTTTTAAGCAAAGTTTGTAGGAAAGGGGGAAAGAACATAAAAATGATGGCAAGTTGTGGGAGGAAGGTTGCTTAAATTTGGAATTAGGACAGAGAACATAAAAGGGAAGGTGTTTAGTTGCTTTGCTCTTTCTCGGAGTAGCTGTGACAGCATGAGTGGTCTGCGCTGTTGCTGTGATAGGGGTCACCATTCCCTGCACCTCCAGACCTGCTTCTGCAGAGTTGTTGGTGTACAAACTGTTCAGGTCTGAGGAGTTTATGAGGAAAAACGTAAGAGACTTTGAGAGCAAATGGTTGCAGGCAATGGCATGAGTGGTTACTGAGCACCTTTTGACCTTGACAAAAGGAGAAATGTTTTGTTTGTGTCTGATCAGCTCAAGTAAAGTAAAGAGGGAATTTTGGTGCCTCAATCAGTAGTGCAATATGAGGAGGAACTTTAAACAAATGGATCAAACCTTCTATGCAGAAATACTCAAAGTTTGAAAAGAATCTGTGAATCTGTTTGGACTTTGGCTATGTAATAAGATCCATGAAGGTTTGGAGCATTAGCTGTATAGTCTTGAAATGCTTTATTCAGTCACAGGCAGCTTTCAGCTACTCTGTAGTCTTTTTTAGTGACCCCAAACTTCCATGTGAAGTTTGTTTCCGGGCTATTTGACAGCCACATGGACAGCCCCACACCTGCTGAGCGTTCTGGCTCCTGTGTAGAGTCATGGGGCACCACAGTGCTCCGTCAGCAAACACCCCTTTGCAGTCTGCAGAAACGTTTTTAGAGCTCAGGCCCATGCTGCCCAGGGAATGCACAAAACCTTTCCACAGCTGGGGGTTTTTTTCTGCTTTCTCTTCTTTGCAATGAGTAAAACCACGTCACTTGTCTAGTCATGGGTGAGAGAAAAAATTGGTGACAAAAGAAATATTTCATATTAAAAAAGATTCCACCTTTGAAATGGCTCCCAATTTGCAGGGATGAAGATTTTATCCTATATATGGTAAACAGGGGGATTACTATTTAAATATTCCTTGAATAAAATTCTATTGAAAGTTTACATAAGCACTTATTTTTTCCTTTATAGTTTCTGTATTCAGTGGTGAAAACATAAGTAATTAAATGAGAATGATTAGATTGAATCTCAGGATTTTTTTTCTCTGTCTTGCTTGCAAAAGTGAGGGAACTGAGTTTATTTATCCCAAAAAAGATAATAGCAAGAGGATATATTTGATTTTATATATATTTCTGCAATAGTTATCTATGTTTGACAGTAATCTGTGCTTTTTTGTTCATAGCGTAACTATTCTCAGAAAAAAATGACACTATTATCTGGAACTTAAAAAATCTTGTTGCCTGTCCTGTAGTTTTTTTATGAAAATGTGTGTTCTCATGTAGTATGAAAAACCACCTCAAGTTCCTGTTTGGGCTAAAATGTCACTTAAAACCAATTACATGCACTGTTTGGAATGTGTGTCGGGTGCCATATTTAATTTCAACTCCATTAAAATTATAGGTGATCGTTAATAATTAAAATAACCAGTACAAAAGCATCGGCTTGGAAGGTTGAAAAAGCATATTGTCTGCAAAAATCTCTTTGTCCTTTGAAATTATCTCCTGATGTAAGAAAGCACAAAATTAAATCCATCTCTTTTCCCCTGTAAAATTCAGAATAAAAAATATGCAAAATACATTTAAATCATGTTTAGACAAATTCACTTTGTAGTTCAGTGCAGGCTACAGGCTAATTGCTAGAACTACATCAAGTTAATTGCTATTGAATGAAAGCTTGTTACCTGTTCTCAAAGCCTTTCCATTTACCCAGTTTAAATTTGTGCAACTCACTTTAAATTTGAAAAGACGTTATTGTAATTATGAGCAATATTCTCATTTTTAAACATTTTTTTTAAAAACAGTTACATCTCTGGAGTTCGGTAACTCTCCAAATTTATGTAATGAAAATTGTTTCTCCTCCTTCTCCATTGTCATAGTATATGGAAACTGTTAGTAGTTTGAGGAACAGATTTTGTCTCTTTCTGCCCTACATAAGTGTTTTCTTTATCTGTTTGACTTTTGTAAAACAAAATTTATTACGGACCTATGTATGCAGTTGTTAAAGGATGTGGATCAGTGTTAATGCAGTTAATAGATTGGCTGAAAAAATAAGAAATATATCCAACGAAGTTTACATGTTTTCCTCCTCAACTATAAGGGTTTTTTTACTATCTACAAAGAGATTTGCTAAAACATGTTGGCTTTTGTTGTGGAGGTGGTTTTGAGGATTTTTAGCTGCCTAAAAGCTCTCAGAATGACAATATCTGTCTTGGTCTTCACCACAAACCCTTCTGTATCACCTGAACACAATGGTGAGCTTAAAGCACAGATGAGTGAGAGATCATGACCAAGAAAATTGATCATGCTGAGATAATTGACTTCACTGTTGGAAAGACACCTTGGATAAATTGTTACCTAAATCCTTCTTACACTCTTCAGTACTTTCTTCATGTTGCTCTTTGTTTATGAAGTAATGACTGAAAATTGTATGGCAATAAAACCACGTTGTAGGTAGGGAAGGCAACTTAAATTAAGATAATGAGGAAAAGGTATCGCAAACTTACACCATGATGAAAATTTTACACCATGATTACATTTTTAAACAATTAGAAGTGTTTGTCACCAAAAATACATAAAAAGAGAAGTGATCTCTCTCTCTCTTTGCTCTGAGGAAATCACCTGTTTGACTATTTTCAAGCAGGGCCTTCCGATACTTTGCCTTTTAAATTTGAGAGAAATACTACATTAGTATGCAAGTTGGCCAAGGTTTGTTGTCAGTTCCTCTTACTGTGGATATTATGGTCTTTCTTAAATGCGTGTAACTTTCTTCTGTTTACTTTTTAAAAATTCTATTCAAAAGAAAAGACAACCTTTTAAAGAGCTCTTTCAAATTCTGAAAATATTTCTTTCTGTTAGTGACATGTAGTGGAAGTATTCACAGTAGTGCAAATGGTAATTGGTCACTGTATGGTGAATAGCAATAAATTATCAAGAGATTAATTATGGGAACAAAGATCTCTTCTGATGCTCCAAAAGCTCTAGCTTGTTCTTGTTTGATAGTTCCTGTTGAGTAATCCGAAGGATAGAAAACTGACATGAATAAACAATTACATTTCTTACACAAATGTTGATCTGTAATAAAATGAGAATCTTTTTTCTAATTATAGATACTTTGTCTGGGTTTTTGGTGTGTCTTGTGGGAGCCAAACTCGTTTAGATTTAAATTCAGCTGTTTAGATTTAGGTACAGCTGATGTAAATGAAAATCTTGACAGTCAGTAGAACTAAACAAATTTATAGCAGGTGAAACTTTGCCCTTCTGCTGGGCACACCACCATATACAACTTTTTCTGTTAAAAATACCTGCATGCTGCTGAGCACTACAGCCATTTAGAAGAATGAATTTTTCAGCTGTTGTGAGCTGAACAAAAGATTTTTTTTTTAAAAAAGGGAAGGTTCCTGATTTTAGTTTTCATCACTTTTATTTTCATTTGTTCAAGAAGTTTAAGATGCCTGTCACTGCAATTACCTCCCCAAAGTGAAATTTTATCTTGGTAGCTTTCTACCTCTTTAGTGTGTCTTTTATATTTGATTCTGGCAGCTTCTTCACAGTGATGTAAAGGGGTTCCTTTATGATCCCAAATTGTCAGGTAGCAGTGCTGTCACAAGTAATTGTTCTGCTCATGGGCCAAGTTTCCTTTCTTGTTTAAGTCCGTGGGAACTTCGCTACTTGGGACAAGTCTTATCCAAAGAGTGGGATGAGGAAAGGAAGGGAAAAGGTAATCCTTGAGCATTTGAAAGAGTTACGTATTTTGTTGATAGAGGTATGGATTCTATAGCCCCATGGGTTGACTTTGACATGCTTTTTTGATTTCAAGTGCAGGAGGTTCACCCATGAGATATTTTGCAGCTTCTCCTGCCTCAGAAAGCCTGCCCAGCCTGTTCTGCCCTGGCACTGACAGAGGGATAATCCAGTCTGAAGTGCCCAGGTCACAATCCTCAGCATGGCCCCAGTTCTTTGTGGTAGTCCGGGATCTCCCTTTGAGTACTCACCCAGTGCTGACAGAAGGAAAGGGAGGCACGGATTGCCCATGGAGTGGATCAGCTTACCTTTGGAATACATAAATACCATCTTTCTTATGACTTTTCTTACAGCAAGTCTGAACAGCAGGAGATTGAACTGTTGAAAATTGCTTCTGATGGATTCTGGAGAAGGATAAAAAGTAAAAGAAATAGCACATTCACTTTGTTGTTTCCCCTTCCATTACATTCGCTCTTATCCAATATTCTTAGATTTTTCAAAAAATGTTCAAAGTAAACCTGAGATCTTTTACATTACCCTTTGGGGAAAAGCTATTTGTTTTTAACAGGATTCAATATTTCTTATAATTTATTATTAATTTCTTTCAGTGAGCATAACTTTTCAAAGTAGCCATAGAGAAATAATTTCAGAAGATGTTGAAACTACTTAGAGCACATCAGAGGAGGTGAGCAAATGGCTGTTAGCCTTTTGTCCTCTTATCCAAAGAGTGGCTCTGACTGTGCTTCATCAGATGAACCAAAATATAATTGTTTTCTGTTAAGAAAGATTTTATTTTCTTCACAGCATTGTAATCTAGGATAATTTTTTAATTAAAAGATAATTTGGAATGCTGCTCAGCTGTGTTTTTCTAAGCTCCAAACTATAAACCTTTGGCATGTGTTCTCTATTGCCATAGGTCTCAATAAATAAAATGCTTTAGGTACATGGGAGAGTTTCTGAGGTGTTTGATTAGAAAGACTCAGGGTTTGCTCCAAAGCTGACTGAAATCTGGTGGGCAGGGGTTTATATTTATTCTTTTTATTTATCAGTAAAAATCAGAAAAGCTTCTCAAAAAAAACCCAACAAAACAACAAACCAAACTACCACCACCACCAAAAAAGCCTAGATTTTCTTTCCATCCTTCCATGAAAATAAACTCTTGCTTTACCCGAAGTGAGTGAACTTAGGTTCAATATTTGGCATATTTTATCTCCAGGATTGTCTCTCAGTTCGTGACAGGAGCTGAACAACCAGTGTGTTTTGCATAATGTTTTAGAATGAGAGTATCCAATAATAATGCTTAATTTTCAGCTTCAATAGAAATTTCTAAAATATTTCTAAAACATAATTATTCTGTATTAATGCAGTGGTAAAGCACCATAAATACTTTGGACATAGGAAAAAATATGAATTTTATTACTACTCCACTGACTTTGAAGTAGAGTTTGCATTTACAATGAAGTCCTACTACCTAAAATACTGATTTTAAAAAGTGTATATATTTGAATGCTAATTTCTTAATTTAACATTTTTATATATTAGAACTGTGCACTACAAGAGTTCTCATTTTTCTAAATAACAGCCTCTGTTTGCTACTGTTCACTACTATGTGAATTGTAGTTCACAATAAATTATGTCAGAGCTGGTAAGAATTGTGTGCTTTGTTAAGATATTGTTAGTCTGTTTCTCAGCAAGTGAAGGATGGCTTTAGGCTACTTTTCAGGCTGTATCCCACTGCATTGGTTGATGAGATACTAAAAATCTTCAGTAACAAAACTCTCATGTATTTTCTGAAATTCTACATTAATTCAGTAGAGGGATTTTAACAGTTCAATCCAGATCTGAGGTAATAATTAATATATGCAGCAATTTTCAAGATGCAAGAAGGAATTTCCTTATGAGGACATGAGGAACACCATATTGAGATGTGAGGTATTAGTTAAGGTCTGAGATTACAGATTAAGTGGCAAAGTTAAATCTAATAAAACAATTTTGGTGTTTTAAGATTAAAGACCTCTAAAGAAATGAAAGCATGACTCACTTGATAGTATTTAGGAAGCAGCCCTCTAAATCTTTGAGCAATGATTAGGCTGAGGAAGTGGTAGGCGGAAGAGGAGATATGCATGGGGTGTCTCTCCCAAAACTGGAAGAGACTAAGTTTTGTAAAGGCTAAAATTTCATTTTCACTCAAAGAGTAGTTTAAAAATGTGACAGATGCAACATAGTCACAATGAGTTTGTGAATTGCTGAACTTCCTGCTTGAGAGAGGCAGTAGTAACTATTTATTGTGTGATATATAGGAACTCTCACAGAAATGCCATTGCAGTTGGGTTGCTTCTTAAGAGCATGAGTTTGGGATATTTCCTGAATTTACAGGCTATTCTTGCAAATTCTCACACCTTGACGTATTTCTATTTGTTTCAGTGAGATTTGGAACAGGATATGGGGGGGGAAATAACACTTTTGTTATTTTTTCATTCTCTGTGCTGGAGTAAGTCTGAAGCATTAATGACCACAGGCTTTCTTGTTCCATATGGAATCTATTTCCTCAAAAGACAGCAGGAATCTGATCACTTCTAGAAAAAGATATTTTAGCCTACAAATTTTTCCTAAAATGTGAATTATTATAGTGGCTGATTTCTACAGTGAAAACACAGTCTGATATAATATAGTACAGTCTATAGCACAAATAGATTATTTTGTGCCCTAAAATATTCTTTTGTCCATATTTTTCATGCTTTTATGGCAAGTCAGTCCTGCACGTTTCAAAAAGCCTTAGTTCTAACCATTTTTTTAGGATATTGCTCATCTGGTGATGAACCAGATCCAGGCATGCACACTTGATCTGTGACTATTTGTTCGAATTCTTTGTTATTCTGCTGTACCCTTCAAGGTTCTTAGCTGGTCATGTGCTATAAATCCAGGTAAAACAAACCAAAAAAAACCCCGAAAACCAAAAGAGAAAGTATTTCAATATATTTTATAGAGGTACCACATCTCACACTTGTTACAGTATGTGTTACAACATCTGAAGTTTGCAAAGCAGATTATCACATGAAAGATCAAGTTATGGAAAACTCAGTAACTTCTAAAGCAAAAATGCTTCTTAGTTTCAGTGGCTAAAATGGGGTAATACTGTAACATCATTTAATGTAGACTGAGGATGTTGGTTTTTTTTATTTTGAAGAGTTTCAAAGTATTTGTTACAGATGAGATTTCCAGGTTCAAATCTCTGTATTCCACTTTTGGTAATCCAGATACCTAAACATCCAAGGAAATGCATCTGCCGTGTATTCAGTAATGTGGCACACTACAAAAGCCTTTGAAATTCAAAATAAAAAGTCACTCTAGTGTAATCTGCTATTTGTTGGGAAATGCATATGTAAGCAGCTTTTTGTAATTGTTCATGAAGCTTTCAGACAGATATCCGCTGAGGCAGCTGGGAATTTCAGTAGAGTGTGTGATGATATTGTTTATTCAGGTTACATATCAGCATTCTTTACACCATTACTTCTTTATGCATCTGGGACTTTGTATAATTGGTTCTGTATATTTATTTCACTTGTCAGTAAGCTTATTTCCCTTGCCATGTGGAAATGGTTCCCTTTAATGTATTGCCACATCTCACTATGGACCAATGTTGTTGTACAATGCCAGTTTTATGTGGTTCACACAAGTTTACCTTTGCCATTGCAGGCATGCCAAGTCAGCTTGAAATTCACAGTGCCAGGAGAGAAGTCCAGACTGATTTTGCTGAGGAAGGTTCTGCTGTTTCACTGATCTGAAAAGTCCCGTGCATCCCTTGGTGGTTTCACCTTGCACTAAGGTTTGAACATACCTGACTTTATCCTTTCACATGTAATAAGAAAATATTATAATGGTCAAGAATGATTCCTCATCTTTTATAAAGGTTGATGCTATCAAATTACTTGTCACCTGTCCTGTGACCACTTGTCCAGCTCTGGAATGATTTTTCTTTTGAAGAAATAAGTTTGGGTTTTATTCTTAAGAGCAGTTTGAGCTACTCAGAGTTTTTGACCTCTGGACAGAAATTCACAGCTGACAGGCTGTTTATTAAGGACTATCCCAGGTAGTAATCCACCAGGAAAAAAAAAAAAAGTTAATGAGTTTCTCTAGACTCAGAAAGTATTGATTTTAACTTTGAGCATTGTATTCTGAATAAAACTAAACATGGCACCAACTGGCATGATTATCATGAGGTAATTGGACCCAAGGGATTAGAAGCATTTGGCTACAAGGTATACCTGTAACAACCCAGAATATAAATGATAATAATTACTTCACAATAAAAGTCTGCAGAGATGCACCTTATTTCCCAAGAAGCTTGAGGTTAGCAAAATGCTTTTGGATACTTTCAGCAATTTCCTTTCCTTCATACCCTAAGGTTACTTTTATTAACATCAGTTTGATGAAGGTGTGAAATGAGCAAATGCAAATATAACTGAATTTGGTTCTACAGATTCAGTGGTAGTTTGTGAAGAAAATGTTTATGCCCAGTATTGTTTAAATATTTCTAATTTTTTTTCAAAACCAATTCTGCAGATGCCTTGTGCAAGCGTTCAGTTGTTATTATCTGTAAAGTCACATTTCACTGAGAATTTTAAGCAAGCCAAAGAATTTTGATATATTATGGCCAGAAGATGAAGAGGATAGGAGGAATCTACGAGATAGCTTTAAACTCTTCAGCCTTTTCGCTGAGCTTACATATCTTGGTTATTTTACTGTGGTTAATATTCCTCTGCTTGTCATACGTACGTAGCCTCAAGTGCTGACAGTGACACTTTCTGTGCTAGAAACTCCTCACATCTCTCAGACTGGCAAATGTGTGGTAGCCTGACAAGGGGAAGGGAGAAAGCTCCAGGATCATAAACAATGGGAAGGGTGGTTCATAGCTTATGTGGTGAAGCAGGCAGTTCTAGCATTGCTTACATGATCTCGTAGAAGAAAATAGCACATTAAAACTTTCCATATGTTCTCTTCCACATATCAGAACTTCCATGGTAGGGAGGTAAGGAGCAAGTGTCTTTAACCTGTATTCAGCTCATAATTGGTAAGGACTCTGTGTATGTTCTCTGCATCTTTGGGGCCTAAAATTTCCATTTATTTTCCGTTAACAAACAAACTTTTAACTCTTTGATTACCCTGAGTCAAAATGAACAGGCTGCCCTCTCATGGATTGTATGAATTTGTAAACTGCACCTTAGAAGTGACTTGCCTTTTACTCCGTGTGTCCCAAGCTTAGTTTATGTGCAAGTCCCAAGGTTTTTTTATCTGCAAGTGGTTTGGGTTTTTTTCTGTGATTATCAATTGAAGTATTTCACTTGTAAAGTCATTGGTAAAATTAGAGGCCTGGATTCATACTTCCCTTAGATTTAAGGCTTTAGTGGAGCAAATTATGCTGTAACTGGCAGGGAGGGGAGAATGGGGGAAGGAAGAAGGGGGATAAAACCTCCAAACCATTCATCATTGTGTTTTCTCTTTGTTTTGATACTTTAGAACAACTTCATCCCGTTAATCTCCTTCACAGGGTGCTGTTCAACTCAGTAGGCGATGGCACAGTTCTGCAGTAGTAGCTGTGAGTGAAGGTACTTCTCTACCTTCGTCTTTTCTCAGAAATTAAATACTTCTCTCGCTGCACTTCTTGATGACTAAAGAAGTAATTAAACCTAATTTTTAAACAGATCTCAAAAGTAAAACTTTTTTTTCTGCCCAGGTATAGACTGTGAATATGCAGGAATTTGAGATATGTTTTCTTTGCTACTTTCTGAAAATATAGGTTGAATTTGACTTGCTCTCTAAAACTTGCCTGTGTGCAAGAGTACAATTAAACAGTGTCTGCCAGTGCAGTGCTGACCAAAGTTTGTACAGTCATGAATTATTTCCACCACAGAAATATATAATGCGATTAGAACAAAAGCAGACTATCTTTGTAACTCCACAAAATCAAACATCAGCCACCCAAAACTAATAGCCTGTCATTACATTTCTGTTTATCAGAGAACAAGATTTTGTTCTTGCTGACTTGAAAAAGATCCCTGGAGTAAATGCTTCTGTAACATACATAAATCATGTTCTCCATCAGGTAACCTAATGATGTTTTGGGGGTGGCATCAGTAGCTTTCCACACAATATTTTGCCTGACAAGGGATGAAAACTGTGTTCTAATTATCCAGGAACTGAATAACAGGGACAAATAAATAATATTGAATTAGATTTTTTATTATCTTTTCAGGAAAAAACAAGCAAAAAAAAAAACACCCAGCACCTTTCTGGGGTCTGATTTTTACTGAAATCCCAGTCTCAAGGGGTATGCTCTTGTTTTCAGTAGAACTAGAACTAGATTTTTTTTAGTTTAATTTTTTGCTTGCCATTCTTATTGTTTGTTCTTATATATAGGGTGGATAAAATACTTGGGGTATTGTCATTGTGGGTAGATCATTGATTTGTCTTCATGCTTCTTGAAAAATTGTTCAGGATGTTGATCAAAATCTAATTGATTTTGTGTTTACTGCATCTGCAATATTGTTTCCCCAAAAACACTTCTTGTCTCTTGTCTAGGTGGGTGTGCAGTGTCTTTCCTTCAAGAAATCTAACAAGACACATTCTGTCCATATTTTACTTTTACAAATCGAAGCACAAAATCTTAAATGCTTTTAAAACAACTAGAACTGCTAATCTATATAAAATGTATTCATCACATTTATAGTAACCAACTGGTATACAAGTACTACTATAAGAGAACATAAACTAAATTTAGGATGTCATAGAATATGGTACTGCAATTTGTGCCACAGAATTATGGTTGCCAGTCTTGCTATTTCTGCTTTTGCAAGAGGGAGTAATTAAGTGTCCTGTGATCCCTTTAAGCTGCCCCATTGCATTGGGAAGGGAATATTTCCTTGTAGGAAGGGTGACTATGACTTCTGTATCCTTTCAGACTGATTTCCATAGAATCTACCTGCAACTGGAATCCAATGTCCTATGAAAACAATGACTGAAATACCCATCTTCAGAAAAAACAGTATCAACAAGTGCATGTCACTGTTTTTCTGACATCACTTTGTATAGGCAGACTGACTCCCTCTCATGGAGAAGGTGAGGTTCAAGAAAGATGGAAAGTTTGGACTACTGATACGAATTTCGTGTCTGAATTATTCATCTCTAAAGTTAATGAATTAGTTTGTCATTTACAGTCTTCCAAGTTGACCCTCACTTTTATATTGCTGAAGCATATTTCTGCTTAACCGTAGTACCATTGTGAATTTTTGACTCATCCTTTTAATGCCTTGAAGTGCACACCGTGCTTTCCTTTTAGGGTTTGCACAAACTGAGCATTCTTATTTTCTAAAGTAGATTTGGGATTAAAGTCTTGCTAAAAGCACATGAGGCACTTGCATTGTCATGATCAATCTTTGTGTCCTAGCCATAAACCACAGAGTTCAGGCAGCAGAGTCAATAATCACAACATCATGAATCATTTTCTACAGTGGGCCTGACTGGGATGATTAGAGGATGTTGGTAACTTGTACACACACATTGTTGTGTTTCTGCATGTACCTCAACACCAACCAGTTTTACAGAATTTTACAGAATCAGAACCACTGTAACACTGTCTAATGACAGCCATTCATGCTTTGTTACCTTCTGCTCTGCCAGCTCTCAATCTTCCATTATAAAATTAATGAAATTGATGACATTTAAATGTCTTCTCGTCCATACTCCAGATAATTACCTGTATATACTTTAATGATTTCCCCACACACTTCCTGCAATTAAAGACATAAGCAATTTGTCTTTCTTCTAAAACATTTTGAGGAAGCATATATCTTAGGGCTATTGGTGTCAAAATATTATTGTCCCCTTTAATTTGGAAAGATTCCTAATATCTTTAAAATATCTGGGACTAATTTAGCTATTCAAAAAAACCCAAATGGCTTAAATTTGCCTAAGTTTTCTTTTGAATGCTAATTTTCCATTAAGCTGCTCATCTATATCAACATAGTGCTATCTTTTCAAGCCTAGAAGGAAAATTTTTGGTGCTTGTTGAGAGAAGGTAATTTGATGGATTTTTAGATACCTTCACCTAGACTCTAGTATTAAATAGAAGGTGTTTAGATATTTTGAGGATTGTAACTTCAGCTATGAGTGACTGTTCTGCTGGAAGGCAAACATTTTCATACATTTCTTGTGTGTGGCTCTCTGAGGCTTCTGGACTCACAGACTACCTTGTTATCATTTTATAATTTTCTCCTTTTGAGTATCCAGGTTTTCTTCATTGCATAGCTTATCCTATTTGTGCTTTTTGTCTTGCTTGTTACTTGCCCTCCTCTCCTGTTATGCAAGAGTGGCCACGCTGAAGCAATTCTCATCGTAGATGACCATGTGCTTTAACTATGCCCAAAGTTAGGATGAAGTTTAGCTCCCTGTGATACTGTTTGTCCTTAATGCCTGATAGAGTAGGGGCTGTTCTACTGTAGTACTTGGTAACAGCATTTCTGTAATAACACTATTTGTTTCTCATTTCTTCTAGAGAGATGAAAGACATAGGATCTAAGAGCCGTTAAGTCAGAGATTCATTTATTTCATAGCATTTCTACTTTTAATGGACCATTGTGACTAGGCAGGAAGCCAAGTAGATCACTTTTTTTTTGCTTCCATTACAGAGTCACTCTTTTTCTACAACTTAAGGCTAATGGTTGATAATCACAATTGTCAACAGATTTTTTTTTTCTGGTGAATGCTGTGCAATAAATTTTGTTCTGCTACTGCAAATAGAAGCCAGGAGTTCTTATTTTACAATTTCTGTTGCATTTTCAAGTCTTATAAATCAAACTATTGCACATGGTTTTATATATATATATATGTGTGTGTGTGTGTGTATATATTTCAAGTTTAAATCTCTTTAAACCTGTGTCAATTCTATTAAAATTCAGAGCAGGACTAGTGGTAGCCAGGTTGTGATATTTAGTAGGGAGAACTGTCTGTTTTCCATCATAAATCAATAGCTAATACCTATTCATTTCAGACAGTCCATCAAAGAGCCCCTGCATGATTGTAATGTTTTTCCCTATGAATTTTAAGCAGTGAACTGAACATTTTACATTCAAAATACCTTTGCCAATCCCAGCTTTCTTATACAAAACAAATTTTAGTATCATCCTGTGTTTTGTTACCTGTGTTTGAGTGTCAGCTAACAAACTTCTGAAGCTGGTCAGTTTTCTCGATCCTTCAAATGGAAAAGGAAATCTTGAAGGGATTTACTTATTTTCAGATATTGGCAGATAGCACAGCAAAATCCCCCCCTTCACATTTGGTTGGCTCATGTAGTGAGTTTTGCTCACGCTTCTAAAGTGCTTTGGAGTTATAAAATGTTCTCCAGGTGTGTTGGAGCAGGTGTCAAACAACTGAGGGGCTGCTTTATATCCTGTTAAATCGAGGACAAGGTGCCCCAGCACAGGCTGGAAGGATGGGCCAAGGTCAGCTCTATCAGGTTCAACAAGACCAAGTGCCAGGTCCTGCACCTGAGTCACAACAAGCCCATGGGTTGGTCTCTTCTCCCAGATTTCTACACCAAAAGGGTTGTCAAGCATTGGAGCAGGCTGCCCAGGGAAGTGCTGGAGTCACCATCCTGGAGGAGTTTGAAAGAGGAGCAGCTGTGGCACTGAGGGACACGGTTTGGTGGTGAACAGGTCAGTGCTGGGATAATGATTGGCCTCAATGGTCATAAAGTTCTTTTCTGACCTAAATGTTCCTGTATTTCTGTGATAGTCTGAGTGAGTATCACACTAGAGTCAGCAACACAGCTTTCACTTGGTGAACAGCAAAGTCGACATTACAGGATTCCCCAAAATCTTTCCATTAATTTGCAGCAGACCCATATAATGCTGTGCAGCTGGAGCTGTAGCATTTCCTAGCCTGGAGATGTAATGAGCCATTAGCATACTACAGTGACTGGAAATTTACTTTATACTTCAAAAGGAAAATGGAGATGAAAAAGCACAGAGATGAAACACAAATTTTCCCCGTTCCTCAGTTGTTGAAAATAGAAAAGCTCACAATTGAAAGCTAAACTTAGGTTGATTCCTGGTGAAGAAAGGCTGTTTCATCTCTTCTGTCTTAGAGAAGCTTAGATATTTAGGAAAACATTCTGGTACCATCTGCAGCACCAAGTGGGTGAGTGGCAAGCTGATAAGAAGAGATGTGGATTTCTGTTTTGATGTGCGTATATCACTGTTGAAGTTCAGAGAGCCATGCCAAAAGTATTTTGATACAAACGTAATGGATTTTCTTAAACATTAAATCCTCACTTATTTCAAAAACAAATTCCTAGCCATTTGTATAATAAGGTTTATTTTTTAGTTTCAATCTAAACCTTTAAACAGAGGGTTACTCAGTTTCCTGTTACTTTACAGGTTTTAGAAATGTTTGCTGTCCTAAATGAGCACCTTGTGTCAGAAATTTCTGTAGGCACATCACTCTGAGATACCTTTTTATTTTATGAAAGGAGACGTCAGTTAGGTATAGCTGGGAGACGGCATCAAAGGCAGAAATCCTCACTTTTCCAGATTAAATCAATTTGGCATTTCAAGCTTTGTTATGGTTCTGTTCTTTGCAGTTTTTTGAGACCTTGTGACAAGAAAATTTAAGTGCATGTTTTAAATACATCTGGTTATTTATTGAGACTGAAATATTTAATTTTATCTTTATGTTGCTTAATTGTTGTATATGGCTCTGACTTGGGTATTTCATGGATATGCAGATGGGGATTTCTGAAACAACAAGTGATGAAAACCTACCCTTGGAAATAGAGGATATCTGCAATGAAATGGAATTTTTTAATAGTCTCATTATCCTAAGGATTTTTCCTTACACAGGCCTGTAGGAATATGCACTGTAGCAAATGTAAATGAAGACACTTATTTTTCATAGTCCTATGACTACATAATAAATACAAAATGTTGCTGTCCCCTTAGAACAGAAAATCCGGTTTACCTCTCCATTGTCTGCAAGAAACCATTTCACATTTTGGAAGTGAGATGTTATGAAGAGTTTTTCTACAACACCTGAGCCTTTGGCTACTGCATCTCTGAGGTTTTGACATCCACAGTGTGTAAGTTCTTAGGCCTAACTGCGTAACACTGTCAGGACTTAGGTCAGTCCTTGGTTGCAGTTAGGGGCAAAAGGTTGTAATGATGAATTTCAGGTCACCAGCACTTCTGATTTTAGCGGGGGTTCACTCCCCACTCACAGCAGCCAGTAATGCTTTAGACACATCTTCTGTAGCCCCCAAGTGCACAGTGATGGTTAGAAATGTGTTTATCCTTTAATATTTTGTTTGATGAGTATATGGAGCAGAGCAAAGCCTGACCCTTCACCTGGAGTCTATTAGCAAAAACCAACGTTCTTACCCAACGAGCTAAAATACCAGGAGGATGATTTTGGGAGCTGTGTAATTAACTGATTCTTGCTCATCCTGGTAAAGCAATGTATGGGTTTGCACCAAAATTCCTTCCTTTTAGCATGTTGTTCTCAGAATTACTTCTAGTTTGACCTGAGTTATAAAATTATCTCATTCAGGAAACAGTTGGGTGAGATGAGCTTAAGTGAGATCTGCTGCAAGATCCTAAAGTCTTCAGCAGGCTTACAAGTGTAGAGGCTTGTAGGATTGATGCTTTATCATCTGTAAAGCACATAAGATTCAATATGAAACCTGGTCCAGGTGACCCTGCTTGAGCAAGGGGTTCTTCCAACCTCATCCATTTTCCAATTCTATGTCCTCTTACTGTATTGAGCTTTCTTTTCTTTTCTTTCTTTTTTTAAAAATAATAATTCTGTGTAGCTAGTGAGAACAGGCAGTACCAGACTTGGTTAGCTACATTTCTTTCATTACATTTCTTCTCAATTCTGCCTGGATTCTGAGGACAACTTTCCTAAACCATGTCCAGCCACAGCATTGGCTTAAGTCCTTAGAGGTGATAAATACCAAAGGAAAAGTCGCTGTTTTCATTCTCTGTCCTTTGTACTATGCAGAGAAGCCTGGTTTCCTACAGGGGTATTTCAGCTGTGCTGTTGGGAACGTCTGGCTGGAGAGCCTCATAAGATCCCCTGGAAAGTGATGAATTAACAGTGTGCTGGAGAGGGGTTAAAGAGCTCTGAAATGGCAAATGCTGTCATTTTACAGACCCTGTCCTTAAACAACAGTAGGCTATGTGAGGGAGGGCAAAAAGCTTCCTTAAAACGGACTAAACTCAATAAGGCCTGAAGAAACTGTGATCCACCTCTTAGCAGCAAAGTAGAAAATCCCAGAGTATCACAAACAAAGCATTTACAGGAAAATTAAGAGTCTGCAGAATTTGAGCATAAGTGCATGATGCTGTAAATACGCATGGCAGTGCTATCACTTAGCTATTAGGTCCAATTAACTTGATGTAGACTATTTGGTAATAATATGTTAATGTTATATTCCTTGGAACATGACAACATTACACCTCTGTTGATAAAAATGACAGAATTATGTTCCATTACCTGTGGGGAGATACAATTGTTACTAAATCCTGCTATCTGTGAAATGCAAACTCATATGTGTCCTTCGAAAAAAATTGCTTCATCAATAGCAGCTTCACCCCCCTATTACAGCAAGGCTGGTGCATGTGCTGGTGAGTTGGATCTTTGCCTTACTCTGTTTTTAACGTAACAGATGTGCTGCTTCCTTTTACTGTACACTGAGAAAATCCAGAAACCACTTGATTTTCCTGTTGATATCTAATTTCCACACTCCTCCAATTTCGAGTGGACTGCTGAAAAGTCTTCCCAAATACCTTTTTCTAAATTAGATGAGATCAAGTTCATAGCAAGTGTTTGAAAAGAAAGCATTCTTTGAAAATGCTGTGTTCAGACCGTGGATTTGGTTGTGTTGGATGCAGTGACACAGGCAAAATTACACCGCCTGCCAGTAATAAAGTTGCAAAATGCAAAGTGTTAGGGGCAAAGATTTAATTGTCTTCCAGTTTGTGAGCCTGCATGTAGTTTACCTTCTCAGTGATAACAGGTTTATTTACACAGCAGAAACTGCAATCAAAATCACATCCCCCAAAATTATTGCCAACTGGCAACTGAGACCTAAATTTGGAAATCCATTCAATTTTCCTGTTAATCAACTGTGCTTGATAAAATGGACAGCAGTAAATTAAAATTACATATTAGTGAAGTTGCAGTTATCTATTGCTGTATAAAGATAGCACTGGTAAAAATCAATTTTTTGCCATCTTTAATTAGCCTTGTTCTATATTATAAATGTAATTAAAATGCTGTTAGTGGCATATTTCTAAAGAAATCAATTCTATTCATAAAATATTTCTTACAGGAAAAAATGAAACAAAACAAAAAAACCCAAGCTAAAACAACAAACAAAAAAATAACTGCATGAGGTGGATTTTAGGAAGTTATGCTTTAAAATACAATCATATTGCTTCCATCTTATCTATTTTTCCTGTTAGTTTAGAAATGCCAGAAGGCCATCAGAGCTGTTTGAATGCCTAATCAAAGTAGAGCTGAATTTCTACATTAAAAACAAGATGCAAACTGATTTTCAGGGTATCCTTTATCTTTCTCTTTCTCTCTCGTCTTGCTGAATTAGAGTTATATTGGCTAGCTGGACCTAATCTTTCAGGCTTTCAATGTAGGACTTTTTATTTGTTTGTTTGTTTGTTTGTTTGTTTACACTGGGAGGATTTCATAATACCAGCACCTAGAAGAACAGACTCTGATCAGCTGATCTGAATTATAGCCACCTATGCATGTAGAATTCCAATAATGCTACTGGAACTGCTCAAAGAAAGGCTGCTCATGGGGCAGCTAGGAACACCAGCCTGTGTTTTGTGGGGAGATTAAAAATACCACTTTGTCAGTATTGCTTAATATGTAAAACATGTTATGCAAACCCCAGTGCTCAGGGGAAGAGCATACATTTTGCTTTTATATTCCTATTATGCCAGGAGCTTTGCCAACTCATAAGCAAAAATACTATTTTCTATGTTCTTTGAGTTTAAAACAGGCAGTAGACTTGAAAAAAATCATCTCTAGAGTTGTGTGAACCTATTGGGTTGAGTGTTTAATTAATGAAAGAATTTGTGAAAGGCAAAAGAATCCCTCCATTCCTGTTAAGGCCAGGGGTCTTTATTAGGACCTGCATTATGGCATGTCTGAGATTTCTTTTGCATTCAGAACTGATGATTCAGTTAGTTTTCCCTACCCACTCCAGATCTGTGATGTTGCATTCAGAAATAAAATCTCATTGGTGAAAAATAAGGTGATATTTTCACAGTCAGATCACTGGGAACTGATTAGCAAGAGAGAGAAAATGAGTGGGAAAAAAATCTAGAAAGTAGCATTTCCTACCCCTTTCATCTTCTGAATGTATAAAAATACAGACAAAAAAGATGCATATCTATGGAAATACATATAAAGGAGTTTATTATCCACAAATATGCTCAAGTCTGATTTACAGTTTGTTGAAACTGATGAGAATTTTTTTCAATTATCTGTGGATCATTGCTAGGAGATTTATTGTTCTGAGTCCAGATTATGGACTTTGGCTTTTCTACCACCATTTTAAAGCTTCCTTTAGATAAAGATATGAAAATCAAGGTTCTTGTTGTTTAATACTAATAAATTTCCTTTTACATGGTTCTCATTTTCTTTCAACCTTAAATTTTGTGGCACAGCATGAAGCATCCTCCATAGATTGTGAAAGATTCAAAGAAACTGGATTTGTTTTATTTCACCTGGGGTTTTGTAACAGTCTGCAAGTGCACAACTGGACAGTTCTGTGGCCATGGAACTAAAACCCCAATATTCAGTGACATGCAATCTAAAGTTTGTTTGCACTCCAGAATGAAAATAGCAATTCCTACTTTATGGCACTCCCTTATCACAGAATTTTTAGTATTACAATCAGTCTTTCTTTTCTATCTGACCAGTTTCTTTCTGGAGCTGTTTGGGGTGTTTGTTTGGGGGTTTTTGGTGGTTTGTTTTTGTGTTTGTTTGGTTTTTTGTGTTATTTGTTGTTGTTGTTGTTGTTGTTTGGGTTGGGTTTTTTGTTTTGATTTGCTTTTTGTTTTTTCTCTGGGTGTTTTGTGTTTTAGGGGGGGGGGTTGTTGTTTGTTTGTTTTTAAAGCAATCTAGAGATGCAGTTGTGATTGTATGAAACCAGTAGTTTCATCTCAGGGTTGTCAGATGTGACAATTAACCAGTGTTTGGATGCTGAGGGACACAGCACTTGAGGAATTGTCGCGCTATATTTTGGTGTTAAGCTGACAAAATATAATTTGAAGGCAGTTAGTGATCACCTCACTGCAAAAAGGGGCTGTCTGTGCTAGGGCTGGCCCATCAGGAACACAGAGCAGGTTTTGGTGGTATCAACACTTTAAACTCTGGTCTCCACTTAGCAAATCCCTTCCCACACTGGTGTACTTCTGTTTTTATCTCTGTAGGTATTAGTGGAGGTTAGGAACCTATCCCACGGACATGAATCAGCTGGCCGTAACTGAAAAACATCCAACACTAATACCCATATTTAAAAAATGGGCCTCTAGTTCCTTTTGTAGTCAAAGATTTTGGGTTTTGCTTTAATGTTTGGGGACAGGCAAGTTGTTGCTCCTTGTCCTATATGGATTGCCATTTCTTGTGAGTGTGCTATGTCTTAATAAAAAATGATGGGGAATGTCATCATTGCCCTGTATAAAAGAAACTGGTGGCAGTGCTGGAGCTTGGTCTGAGGCAAGGACAGTTGTTGCATGGGACTCCTTTTTCCAGTTTTCAGCAATTCACTGTTTCCAACTCTTTCCTGTTTGGAATGGTGGTGCTCGGTTTTTTCACTCCCTCACAGGTGGAGGCTCCTCATTCTGGGGAGAGTGGGGTGCACTCCTCTGCTGCAGCTTTGCTGCTCAGGTTAGAAGATTAAGTGTTTATCCTCAAAGGCAGCACTACCCTGTAAAACCCTCCTTGCTGAGTGGAGCAGGTGGGAATCTGCACCAGGGTGTGCTGCCTGTGTGGCTTGACCTTCCTAGGCTTTCAGTTTAGCTCCTCACTCTATTTTGTCTCAAATTTGCATGGGGTTTTTTTATGACAGTGGCTCATCTTGTGCAAACCTCAGCTCTGAGTATTCCAAGCAGTACCGAATCATTGCTGCTTTGTACTCTGGAATATTCATAATGCAAAGATCAGGGTAAAAAGTCACTGGGTGAAAACAAAGGGGGTTCATGCCTTGGAAGCTCAGATCATGAACTGTTGACAGGATTCTTTTAATGTGTTTTATGTCTGTTCACATTGTATCCAACAACAGCACATGTATTAGTTGTTAATATGTTTTCCAGTGCTTGTGGTATTGAATGATGCTACATGGCAACACATTCACCCCACCCTCAGTTTAAAGGAAGAAAGAAAATCTAAGCCTAACTCAGATACTACTATGTACCAAATTATATTACTAAATAACAAAGTCATCATATTGCTGTCATTTATCCTCTCTGTTCTTCCCTAGGCTAGTAGGCACTTCTCTGCATTACACACTTCCATGTTCATTTTTAAAAGCTATCTCTGTTCTAATGCACAAAAGTACTTCTTGTTGGGACTTGAAGAGGATGGCAGGTTTGGAAGCTTTTGACTGTTTAGATACTGAAGTGTTAGTGATGCCTTTGCCTTGTGGATGTAAGTTGCTACTTTATGGTGACTGTTTCCTCCTCAGCTGCTTTTTTTTCTGTGGGTGTTTTTTTTTCAGAGTAATGTTTCTGTTCAATTGTCTTTTAAAATAAAATCACACAGTTAATAATCAGAGAACCCAGTTCACCATGTCAGCTAAAAGATCATGACACAGTGGCATATTTTCCCTCTACTGTCTCATTGATGGTTTCCAATACTGCATTATATAATGTGGTAAATTGCAGAAGACATAACTAAATACTGCATGATCCAGTGTGGGGGAAAAATCCTTATATGTTATAACACTTCTCAAGGAAGGATCCTCAAATATTATTTGCATCTCAGAAGAGTTAAGATGGCTTAGCTGGGACAGAGCTGACCTACCTCAACCAGGAAGAAGAATATTCTTTCACTTCTATAGCTTCTAATTATATATGATATTTGAATTAATTACGTGGAAACATAACTAGGGATGTGACACTAGTTTGCAGATTTTACATTAACTATGTCCAATGTATATTAGAAAAAATATAGTAAAAAAGGCTTTATTGAACACAGTTTCAGATACTGCAATAGCCATTGTGAATTTTCTGTGGAAGTGGTGATCAGGAAAACAAACAGCAAAATCATCCCCACTGCTATAAACAATTTACACTGTGCCCTCATGATGTGATAAATATATCACACAGCTTTTAGCTGTGGAGAGTCTTTTTATACTAATGAGTTGGTTTGACAGAAAGTTCTGGGGTTTGATTTCAAAATAAACAGAGAGTTTATAAAAAGGTTTGATTTCTAAAGTGCTGCTCTTGCAAGCCTGTGGTATAATAGGAAATAGGGAGGAGAAATAGTGTTTAATGCGTTGTGATATTAGGCACTGGTTAGTGTTAAAAAAATACTTCTAAGAAGCTGCTGCAACTTTTGCATTTGTTTTCCAAGTCTAAAGTTTTTCAAGTTCTTGTTCGATAATAGAAGTGAGGAATGGCTTCTCTGCTGTCTTGGCTCAGCAAAGACAGTTCAACTGGGGAAAAAAGTGAACTGAAGTCTCCTTTAGCCTATGCATCAAAGGCTTTCCAGCGTGAGCTGTACTTCTAAAGTTCTGGTCAAGGTCATTATCTTTGATATGATTCAACCTGGATATTCTTCAGTTTTGTAGGCACTTGTAAAATAATTAGACATGATTACACTGGTAACTCATGAGTGCAGCCTGCTTGAGGCCACATTGATCTGTAGGGCACAGATAAGGTCTCTGCTTGCTAAATGAGGAGTACTGCATGTAAAAGGGGGACCTACCGTATTCATCTTTGAATTTTAAACTTGTAAAATCCAGATTTTTTTATGACAGCAGCTAGTTTTAGCTTTTTTTTTTAAAGTCACTAGTTAGGTAAAGTCCCATGACTCTTCAACAAAATAGTAGAAAATATTTTTCTCTATAACTGCATATTTGTAGAAAGTGGGAGACAAAGAATTTAAAATATACAGGAAGTGTCTTTCTGTTGGAATCTGCCTCGAATAGTCAGCAATTAATAAAGCTGCATCATTCAGACATACCCTTTCCACATCCTGCCTGGACATGTTCTCTAATTTTAGAACACATTACTCATTATATGTAGTAGGTCAGAGGATAATGTTACACTCTAAATCAGCTTCTTCTCTAATCTTTCTAAACCTTTAATGCCTTCTTTCACACAAATGCAATTGTCAGTGTCACAATTTGCAGCAACGGGATGTGCAGTATATTTTCACCCTTTTTGTTTGTAATCTTGAAAGAAGAAATACCTGTTACCATTATTTTTCCAATCCAAATGGATTATTATACCCAGTGAGAAGTGAAGGATGTATGTTGGGGCCTCATTAGAACTACTTGCTACTGCTTCCATGAACTGCACATTTCTTAGCAGCAGTTTCTTGAGGACAGAGTTTCATTAGCAGCTTACATTTGTGGATCTTTAAGAGGTTTAATTACTTAGTAATAGTTGCGCATTAAATTAATTAGTTAACCCATATTAGATACTTCTGTGAAAGGCCCAAAACATTTTTTAATCTTAGATAGGGAGGAAAACTGTCACAGAGATTAACACTTATCTCACAAAGCATGTGTGATAAACTGGGATAGGGGCACTTCAGATGACTGACCTGATTTTCATGAGTGTTGCATATGTGAAATCTAAATTGGCTGTCTGATTTAATGACTTGGGGAAGGCTGTTCTAAATGATTTGCCCACAGCTGCTCAATGACCCCAATCATTTAACTCTCAGTCCCTTACTTTAATGATACAGCATGCTTTGCTCTAATGTGAAAAAAATATGATTTTCATTGCCATTAAGACATTTCTGTCATGTAGAAAAGAATCCAGCAGTTTTCATCATAGAAGAGAATCCAGCAATATTTGGATAGAAATTCAAGTGCACCATGCTTCATTGGTGAAAATTAATAAAAATAGGGAATAAATATAGTGTAACTTCTAAAAAGTATGACTTTTCAACAAGAGAAAACACATTGTTGGAAGAGAATAAACCAAATGAGAGGAAAATGGCTGCTTTTTCCAGTCTTTCTTAGCTAAAATAGAAGTGAATTTCACAGAAGTTATTCCAGTAAAATCTGCTTTAGAATAAAAGCACTGCCACTGAAGCTAATGAAAAAACCCTCATATTTTTACCAGAGCTAATGAAAAACCCTTTTACTTAAGTCAATGTGCCCTCTATTTTATCTGCAGTTTCTGCACAGTATTTGCACTACTTTATCTTAAGTTTTCCCACTTTTTTTTTTTTTTTTGTAAAAGAAAGGCTTGACAAATGGCTGCACCTGTAAGATCTTGAGTATAGAGTAGATGGCACAGAGAAGCATGGCTGATACTGATGGTAGTATCAACCCAGGGCAGCTCACTCTATTAATTATTGGGCCTGGTTTACAGGAGAAAATCTCTTACTGTATCTTGTGAGAGGCCTTTTCAGTAATAGATAATGAATTAACTAGAGGAAGGTTAACAAAACAGAACACATCAGCACATAAACCTCTTCCATTAAGCACTAACTGCATGAATTTCCCCCCTCTCTTTTTCTTTTAGAGATAAGAATAGATTCATTAAAGTAGTTATAAATATTTTATCACCATTAAGGTACTCGTACAGACAAGACTTTGCAATACAGCCTCAGACATAATTCCTAAATGAGCTCTCTCCTTCATAAAAACTCTCATTACTTTGTCTAAAAGAAGATGTGTGTCTGTCTGCTAAATACAACCACTGTCAAACCTGTGATGTGTTGGTTTTTGTGTAATAAAATAACACAGCCTAAACTCTGTAGATAAAAACATTAATGACAGAATTATAATTCCTGAAGCTAATAGAACACTTGCCTTGTTTTCCATGGAGAAATAAGATTCTTGGGGTTTTGAAGCAATGGGTGCCTCTCATAATTAAGATGAGTGCTCATGGAGTGCACTCATTGTGTCCTTCTGAAATAGAGGGAAATTCTCCTCCCAAGTAGTGGAAAACCGGACCTTATTAAAACCATTCTGAATTTGCTTCTAACTCCAAGGAGGTAACTGATGAGCCATTTTCTTTGGAGTGCCTAATCACTATTTAGATTACAGGTGTTACCTTGATAACTGACAATTATCTTCACTTTGACAGGACTTGTAACATTGTGACACCTTCTGGAACAGATCATTCCTAGTACAGTTGGTTACATCTTCTAGCCAGCAAATGGCTTCTGTTTTGTGACAGACACGAGGATGCCACACAGAGAGACCTTTTTCAAAGGGTACTAATCCTTCACTTTGGGACAGTAATATGGTATCAAGACTTGTCTTCTTGGCATAACGGAACACTTTGCAAAGATCCAAGACATTTCAGGCAGAATTGAGAACATTCCCAAAGAGCAATACAGCAGCCAAATGAAAAAGCAACTTGCATTTCCAGAGAAGGGGTAGGCAGGCATGTGAAGAAAATTATATGGACAGATGGAAGTGCACTAGGTAGAAATAATGATTTTAATGAAAAAAAAAATAGAAATTTGTCTTGGAAGAACAGTAGAAGTAGAGAATGTGACCCTGGGATTAAAATGTTCATCTTTGTCAGGTGCCTGTACATGGAAACGTAGCATCCTCTTTCTCCAGTTGTTGTGGATAAAGAAGTAAACATTTAAAAGCTGCTGTGCAGAGCTGTACCTTTATAGACTCTCTGTTTATACTCTCTTTAGTGGCCCATTATAAATCTTTACTTTGTGTGAAAGGTAGTGAAGGAAGGAAAGGTTTTCCTGATTTATGGTAGAATCTCCAAGTATTTAACGTTTCAAGGATGGATCTTATCCTCTCTCTTGGTGTAAAGATTTTGCCCTGGAAGGCAGAAAAACCGATACTAGCAAAGTTCCAATGGCTTAAGAAAAACCAAAGCAATGAAATAATTAAGCTGGATTTCCTGTTGGCACTCCATGCATGGCCAGACAGACCTGAAGGAGGACATGTAGGTTACTGTTGCAACATGTAAGATTTGGTGTATGTCACTGAGAGAACTGTGATCTTTGGAATATTCCCATGGGCAGGTTGCATACAGTTAGTGAGCAGTTCTTGGAAGAAGGAGGATGCTTAAGCATCATTTGACAAAAAGGATTTGTTTTACTCCAAGTTTGTAACTTTTCATAATTCCCTTCTCATGTATAATTCTAAGGCAAACAGATGAGTGTGTTATTGCACAGAGCATGCATTTTATTTTCCTGTGTTGTTGGGTAAGGGCTCAAGCTGGTGCTTTTGTACAGAACCAAGCTCTGTTTCATACAGTCCTTTATTCTGGACTTAATGAGTTAGCACAAGGTTTACAAACAAATAAAAAGTGTAGCATACCTGAATGCAGTGGTGATGGAGCACAGTAAATATAAGTGTATGTACATCAGTGCCTGATGCTACCTGAATAACAGTCAAAGAATCCAAGATGGTTTTTGAAAGAGTAAGTATAGATATTTTTAGAATCTCTAGTTTATGCATAAATATTGATAAGTTCCACTAAATAAACCATTAAAAATGCTTTAAATGCTTTAAGATATCTTATTGAAAAGCCATTCCCGCTATCAATATCTTTGTGCTGGTTATGCTTTTGTATTAAGTCAAACAAGGAACATTGTGAGGGAGACCGACTTGTCACTCAGAAGAGTATGGAGTGAGATGTTTGAAACATGAAGGAATTTAAGTGATTTCTGAAACAGAGGAAATTGGGGGGAAAAATCAATGTAATAACAGCATTGTGTGGAATAGACAAACATTTTTCTTGTTGCACTTTGCTTTGACATGCACACAGTGATACCTCCAGAATATTTAAGAATCACTGGAAAGAACTAACAGTAACTTTGTCCACATGAAGCTTGTCAGGCTGGTTCTATGACTTGCTCTAAGTGAAGGTCTCTCCAGGGATCCCATACCTGGGAATTCTTGCAGGATATCTGAATTCAGGCAGAGTTTAGCCACCAGAGAATGGGATACCTTTTATGGGTACACCCAGGTTTCCCATAGGGAATCTGGAAATCATCCCAATCTGGCAGGTGACAACTGCACATCTGGTGTGGCCGTGTCTGTACAAGACACGCTAAACTGCGCGCACTTCACTGCACAAACCTCACAGTGGCAAGAGTTCCTCACTGAGGCAGGTAGGAAATGCATCACTGCTATTTCTGTGAGGCTCAAATTAAATCGAAATCCTCAATTAAAAGCAGGGGTTTATTCTTAGAACTGTGTGTCAAGAAAAAAGAAACATCTGAAAATAGGAAAAGGACCTGGAAACTTTAGGTTATTCTATGTTAAAACATGTTACAAACAGTATAACTTTTTTTTAGAATGACTTTTAAGTTTTTTTATTTTTACATTATAATACCAATATTATATATTGCCTATATATTATATGTATATAGTATTATATTATTATATTATATAGGATATATTTTCTGTTGTAATACCAAATATAAAGTTAAAAAATCATCTGCTTGGAGCAAAACAAATTGTCTTCAGCTAAATATATTTCCTTTACGGAGTTTACAGTGTTTTCTTTTAGAATCAGAGCAAAACCATGTTTTAAATTCTCAGAATCTTAGTCAAGTAGAATTCTTGTTCTGCAAACAGCTCTGAGGAAAAGTCTGGAAATATGAATAGCATTTGGAGAGGAAGATGGGATACAACTCCTAAGGTAATTGTGAGAAAGACAAAGGTGCTTCTCTAGAAAAAAAAAGTTTTCTGCTGCCAGCAACTGAAAACTCTTAACGAACGGCTGATGCTTTTTAAAAATCTTTATATTGATTTGGGACTTTTATATTTTTTTGGTTTATCTCTGCATGTCATTCAAAAAATAATTGTTGCAACTATTTAGCAGAAGCAGTGCATTTTTCAATGGTGCGTTTGATACTGAATAATTTCACTGTTTCAGACAAAACGATGTGTACTGAAGTGGCTGTTGCATTTGGGAGACAGTGAAAGCTCTTTTCTTCATAAATTATGCGTCAGCTGAGAATGAAGTTATGCACCAGGAGAATGTCTGCTCCTTAAATACTTTTTTTCCATAGCTTTGTATTGATGAGTTTATGGAGCTGAACGCACAGGTGTTTTTGTCCTAGTTGGAGGAAAATGGGAAGAAATGCAAAATACCTTTTTTCATCTTTTCAAACTTCGAATTTAATTTTTTTCTAAATACAACTTTTAATGTCAGTTACTTGTGTTTATAATGAAGTGGTTTGAAAAGCTTACAATATTACAAAAAGAAACTATTTTTAGCAGATAGTTTAAGTGGTTGTTTTTCAGTTTCCTTCAATTTTACACCTGAACAAGTACATGGTACCAAGTGGAAGCCAATCTGAACCGCTTTGGATTGTTTAATGTAGCAAAAATAGAAAATAAAATAGAAAATAAAAATAACTTGATTAAAAACATTCCCTTGCACTTGGAAGCTGGACAGGACAGCAGCACACATTTCCCTTCTTAGGATTACTCTTTCCTTCTAAATATTTACATATGTTGTGCAAAAATTAGTAACTCCCAAGAGAAGTAACTTAAGTACACCTACACCATGGGATTGGAGGAGCTGGTTTAAATCTGGGATGCAAGACAGAGTGGATTTGGATGGGAAAGGCAGCGTCAGTTCTGAGGAGGCTTTAATGTGTCAGACTTGTGACTGGAGCCATCAAGAATGTGGAGTTTATGGAGTGATCGCTTTTCCACAGGCTTGGTGAATGGGAACCAGGTGTCACTATCAGCCAAGTGGGCTGAAATCTATTTTATAATCCTGTAGCAGGCTACAGAGAACATCTTTTATTTAAAGGATTTCTTGAGGAAGGAGTCCAAAGTGCATCTGTTCTTCCTTGGTTGTGTTTCTTACAGACACAAAAGCTACTGCAGCCAGAAGTGTCACTGAAGTGACTTCCAGGGGATATTCCCCCCCTCTGGATCCCATAGCAGCTGGCTTCTGCCTCGTTTGCAATAAAAAACCCCAAACCTCTAATGCACTGGAGAATCAAAGCCATTAACTCCTACAAACCACAGTAACTTTTTGAAGTTACCCTCAAACATGATCAGTGAACCAGGGGAGGATTTAATGGATCAGAGAGGAGATAAGCAGAGATTTCCACTCCCATCCACAGCCTCTTGAAGCAGGAGCCCTAATAGAAGCTGTGTTATCAGACCTCCATCTCCCCACCTTAAGACCTCTCAATGGCTCACAGGAAAAATTCAGATCTCCCTGATGCTGCTTCAGAGCACTTCTTTGCTGTTGCAGCAAATCTTTTCAAGATTTTCTCAAGAATGAGAACAAGGTATATTTCCCCCGTCGTTCTTGCCAAAGCAATAACGAAATATCTTGAACAGGTTCTCTTACTAGTGAATCTTGAATAGAGAATTCCACTTTCCTGATCCCTGCCCCTTACAAAGCTAATTTCCTTCAGGGATGAATGGGTTTGTATAGGAATTCATCATTTTCTCTCTTCACAAAAAAAAAATCTGAACACAGAGGAAAATTCATTCTCTGGGGATTTTTGAAGAACACAATTCCTACTGCTTGAAATCTTTATCAGACCATCTCATTAGATGGCTCAATCTACTGCAGAACGATCTCTAACCAGCTGCTTCACAGACTGAGGGAACTCATTGCAGGATTTCAAACACTTTGCTTAATCATGTCTTGTAATGAGTGCTTAATGATTGAAGAGGGACGCAGAGAGGCATTCATATTCTATTTCCTCTTTGAAATAGTTTCACTTGACCTTTCCTAAATGACCCTCAGATTAGGTTCCTAATAACTTCTAATTAATACTTTCCACATGCTGCTCTACATAGGAAATCTGATGTCTTACTTCTTTCCAATGCCCAGCAATTATTGTATTCAGTCACAACTGTGACACAATCTTGATGTCAGCAGTGTCTGTGAGGTCACCCCAATTTTTTTTTTTCAAGATGTACAATACAAGTGCAAAATGCAACTCTAGAAAAAATGAATTTATAAATTGGTGCTAGATGTGCAAAGTGTATTTAAAATATTCTTTTCTATGACAGAATAATTTTTAGCAGATTTTTGTTGGAGAGTATTAAAAGCTACTATGAATGAGTCACACTGCAAAATCTGTAGAGCTATATCTTGAAATGTCTTTCCTAATCACTGCGTGTTGAGTTTAAAAAAAATGCATTTTTTATATTGGGAAAGCCTTTATTGTTTATCAGTAGTAATGCTGTTTATTGTACAATCATAATCGTAATTTTGTGTGGATTTTACATCTAATAGTAGGTAACTGGAATAGCAAATTTTTTTTTCAAGATGTAAGGAAGAGATAGTCATATCTGGATATAAAATAGACTTTTCCCTAAAATGATTCTATGTGAGTGTAAGAGTTCCCTTATTAACAGCCAAATCTATTATTTCATCTACTCTTTTTCTGATAAATCTTTTATTCTAAAATCCATTATATATGTAGGTAGTGGAGGACTGAGATTTAGTGATAGATAATTTTCCTGAGGTCCAAGCAGCAACAACAAACAAAAGCCCTCTAAGCACAAACCGCCGCTTTGGACAAAGAAAATGCAACTAGACTTAATAAATTTGAAAGCACGAGCTGCAAAAAAATGACACTCATAAAATGTGAATGGAGAAGGACTTAGAAGTGGAATTTTTAGCATAGTGAGAGATTTTACAGAAATTTCTTCCTACAATTCAGGCATTAGGAGATTATAGTGCATGACACAAGAAGCTGGTAAGTTTAATGGCTTTCTGATATTTTGTAATAAATGGTACCACTACAATTCAGAGACAGTCATAGTGAGGCAATGGTTACTTTTTTAGCAATATTTACATGATGCATTAATTCACCAAAACACTAAAATTTCTCTATGGAATTACCAAGTGATCTACTACTGAGATGTTTCTCCATGTGCTAAAAATACTTTTGATTTTTTTTTATATTTCTTTTAGAACTGACTTCACAGTTCTTACCTAAATGCAGCATGACTTTGAGAGTTCAGAGAGCCCCAGTGCTCACACCACCAGTAACATTTACAGCTCATTGGAGTATGAATGGCAAACTGCTCAAATGCTTCCTTTTCTCTTACAAAATCAATATTATAACAGTGCTTCTAAGTGTGTGTGCCAGGAGTATCACAATTCATGCCATTCCAGCAGGAAGCTGGTGTGTTCCTTGCATGACAGTAATGAACAGATGGCAGACTCTGCAACAAAGTGATGACTTCAGACTTTGATCAAACAACTCCTTTCACCACTTGTCAATTGTTGGGATTTTTTGAATCGTGATCAAGATGCTTGAGGAGCTGAGTTGAGTCATTTAAACCTTAGGCTAAGGCAAGTGTGAATTACTTTCTTGTTCTATGTTCTGTATTGCCACTTTGTTCCTGAAAGTGAGGAATTAATCAATTGGAAATCATGATTGGAGTAGGAGGGAGCTGTGCGTTCAGGCAAGAAAATATCTCTTTTTATATGTGAATTCAGAAACTCAGTGACTTAAAATACACAATTCTCACATGAGCTCAGGCTGAAGTGATTGTCCAGGACAAGTTCTGAGTGTATTTCAGACTCCCTATTCTATCCCAAAGATACAATTTATGTTTTCTCATCCCAGGAGTATTAAAGCATAAGTTGTGGGTTTAAGACCATTTGAACAAAATTAAAACTGTCCTGTAGCAGTGACCTGTCATTCACTTTTTCCAGTGTCACCAATCCCTATGAAATTTTATGTCGTTGCAACAAACATGTCTCATTTACATTGGTACCTTCTCTGGCTTTTGTGGTATTAGTAATGCTTCATTTTGGAAGAAGTTGTCCAATGTCTCTTGTGCTACCTATAACAAAATTTCCATTCCCACAACTTCCCAGAGGATGTCTGGTTCTTCCTGCTTTTATTTCAAATGCAGCACACAGAAAAACTGTGACTATTCTTGCCTTTGTGGCATTATCACTGCAGTTATTATAAGTGTGCACTGCCTTGACTTATTTTATCAAGTACCTACATACAATATGCTAATTTTTATTTCTCTTTTTTTTACACTTAGCGATTTGTTGGCTAAGTATTAATTGTTTAGCTGGTTTTTAGTTCTACTGCTTCTGATTATTGTAGCTTCACATTTCATGCAGCTTCAGCTGGAACAGTTTGAGTGGTGAGAAGTGATTTAATGTCTGTCCTATTAGAAAATCTAAAGCACTTGACATTCTGTGTCCAATTCCATTTTCTAGGCAGTATAAACTAAACTGGTGCGCTCTCTTTGATTCTTGAAGTCTGGGGATTAAAAATGTGTGTAATTCTGCTAGGATACACATGCATAGGCCCATGGGAGGAGGAACAGATATTCTTTCTAGAGAAGGATTCTTCCTCAAATTTCATGACAGATAAGTTACGATAACATCTTCAAATGTCAAAACACCTGTTGAAGTCATGATAAAACTCAAATGTCTTCAAAGCGATTCTGATAATCGTTTATAAATATCAGCAAAATCCATTTTTCTATAACTTTGTTTTGGGAATGGTTCATTAAATGCCAATGTGTACATGTTAGGAGGATCTACCAGAAATACTGTTGTGGAAATATTCACAAAATCTACTTCCCAGGCAAAAACCCTAACAGTGGGAATGCCTTTAGATTTGACTAAACTGGTCACTATAAACAAATTCAGTTCCAAATAATAATGAAAATTTCCAAATTTTCAGTTAAAGCTGTTTATCATTTGTTGCTAATGTAGGTCGTTAGCAAAATCAAATCCCAAGCATCAGGTAAAAAGAAAAAAGGTATTTCTGAGTCTGACTTGCAGACAGAAGATTTGTGACCTTTGAAGTCTTCAATTACTTCCTAGAACCTGAATTTTCACATCCAAATTTCTTTACTGAGCTTACTAAAGAACTTAGAGCAATCCCTCAGCTAAAGGTCACAGTGTTGTGTGATGTTACCTGGGGTTTTATTATTTCCTCATAAACTATGACATTTATAAAATGTCAGCAGCTGAAGAAATCAGGGCTATATGAACATGGAGGAAGAGTTTAAAAAAACGCTTGTTTACTTTGGCAATTCCATCAGTGGTGGTACTTAGTTATGAATGTGATCAAAACAAATATATTGTTTACAGATATTATTAATTACTGTCCTGGATTGCCAGATGTTCATGTTGGTACACTTAAGAATAAAAATTAAGTCATGTCATAACGCGTCCC
>VZTG01003262.1:1307056-1330475 GCA_013397845.1 Melanocharis versteri | reverse complement strand
CCGGCCGGCCGCCCCGGGGCGGGCTGAGGGCTGCGTCCGCGCCGTGGGGAGCTCGACTTTCCTGTTAAAATAACCTGACTTTCCTGTCAAAACAGCCCTGGAGAACGCTGCCGCCGCGCCGGAGCCAGGCGGTGGGTGACGGAGCGGGCTCGAAACCTGCCGAGCCGCTGCGCCTCCCGCCCGCCGGGGCCGACAGCGGTGACCCCAAGCGCATCCCCCCCAGCCCCTTCCTCAAGGGCAGGGGCTCAGCCGCAGCCCTCCCGCCGGGCAGTGACAAGAGGAAGCACGTGGTAGCGGGAGACTCGGGTCCCCGAGGCTTGGGGAACAGAACGTTTTTGCTTGGACATCAGGTTGCCTGTAGGCAGCAGGGCTTCTCACCGTCCCGACGAGACGAGGGGAGGTGGGAGCCGTCTGGGCTGGGCGCTGCAGCTCCCGAGCGGCGTTAGTGCGGCCGGCCGGGCCCGAGGAGAGCAGGCAGGGCCCGGCCAGGCCCAGCTCGGCCGGCTCTGTGCCCTCCGGCGCTCCGGGCCAGGACACCTCCTCACCATTTCAGCAGCTCTTCACCGCCGAATGGGCGGAAAGCTGAGGTGTCTCCCCGGTGTGAGGCAGCGTGGCCATTCTCTCTGCTGCACTGAAAGAACTTCATAATATTTCTTTCCACTGGAACTAGTTTTCAGTCCTCCATCAATTTCTCATGGGAACTTCAGCATTACAGGTGTTTCCCCTTGTAAATTACACGTCCCACATCAATTTTCGTTCTTACATTACCTCTTACATTAGATCCTCTTTCTGCCCACCAGCTCTTCCAAGAAATAATGCAAATTTAAAATTATTTGACGTTGTTAGGCATAACTTTGTGTACCACATCCCAGGACACTTATAAGGTGATACTATGTATCTGTAGATGGCAATGCTTACATTTCCAGTCTTTGCATAAGCAAGGTCAAACTCATATGCTTTTGGGCAGGATGTCTTACACATCATTTTAGTAAATTTTCCTTTGAAAAACAGATTGACAGGCATGCCACCATAGCACAATTTGCTGATGATAATTTTTGCATATTAAAGAAAGATTTATCTTCTTTTTAAAGTCTCCTGATATGAGAAAAAGTCATCAGGTGTGGCACTCTATGTATATAGATGTTACTCCAAAGAAACCCCTATAACCCTAATCACTTTTGTTTGGCAAAAGATCAAAAAGCTTATCAAATTATCCTATTAATGAATAATGATCTCATTCTTGCAAGGATTGCTGATCACTGGTAAATTATCTTAATTCTCTTGACAGCTGCAGAATCTCAAAAACCAACCTTAGTGCATTTTTAAGGTAACAAAACATTGAGTCACATTGGGTTCTAGGTAAGAAAGTGAATTATGACTGAAAACAGTGAGAGGCCCTCATTTGCAATTTTCAGCACAACCAGCTACTTCTGGGTTCACGCGGTGTATTGCTCTGGCTTTGCTTCAGGCAGCTAGGACTTCTTCCCACGAGGACTGACCTGGAATGCACTGGACAGAAGAGGTCAGAGGTGCTACAGATCTATATTGGTTCTTCAAACCTTACTCAATCCACAGGTGTAAAGCTTTCAGGATTTGCAGTATAACAAAAGAAAGAGAAGGCTAACAGTAGGCAGCAATCCCAGCCCCCGTCTGAGGAAGGTGAAGAATTCAGGAAGGAGGGGAAACTCAGGACACCAACAAAAATAATGAAAGGAAGGGTTTTACTCTGCAGTTGGTAGCTGCTTTTTAATCTATATCTATTTACAACACAGTATGACATTTATAACTACAACACCCTAACATGCTGATACGCTGAGAAAATACAGAACTTCCCATTTCCTTTCTAAGTGAATCTGACCTTTGTCACTACTCAGATTAATATGTTTGTCTTACTTTATAAAAGATAGGACATTAGCTTGTGTTCTCTCCCCTGTGGATAGAGTGAGAGCCTTTGCAATGACCTGTCAGGTATTTAAATCCCTATCAAGGCTCCCATCCCCACAGGAATGGGGCACAACCTTCCCCCTCCTATATTTGCTGTCGACAGTGCGCAGTAGCACAGGAGCTTTCACGCCTCGCCTCACTGCTGACCCCTGACACTGCTGCTGTGCTTCTCCCGCTTCTCAGCCTGGGGAATGGCAAGGACAGCCACCAGCCATGTGTCCTGCAGTTTGATTGATACCCCTTCTCACTTCTGCAACATCTGTGAATTCAGCTGCAGGCAAATTATGTACTGTATATTTTATTATAACATCGAAGTGAATGCACTGTAGGACACTAGCATTTAAAAATGAAAGCTTTAAATGACTCAGTACAATTAAAATTGTATTTATACATTGTCCTGTTGACAAAAACACAGAAGTTGGTTTAGCTCAGAATTTTAAAACTCAGCAGTTTCTCAAAGGTAAAAAAAAAGTTCATAAAGCTAACAGTCCCAACAACAGGGGGTTTTTTTGTGTTTTGTTTTTTTTTTTTTTTTTACATTTTGCATATTTCCTCACCTTCTCAGTAAATACTTTTTTTCTTTTGGGAGGATCTTTGGTTTGCCTTTCACTCAGAAGAATTAAAAAACCAGAATAGGCATTGAGTTTAACCTACAGTATTATAAAGTACCATCATAAACTCCTTTTCATTGTTTTCCCCCCCTAACCTCACTTAATCTTCTTTATTTGAGTCTTTCAGGAGCTGCAGTTCTTCTCACAAGCTGATGACTCCTGTCATTCACAATTGCTAATGAGTATGCTCACTCAGTCTTTGACTTTGTTTTTTTAAAGGGGCGCTGTGCAAAATAGTATCAGTATGAGAAGACAGGAAGATCAGAAAGGAAAGACTCTAATTTCCCAATATTTTAACATGCTGTGACTGTTCTGAAAATCTGACAGAACTGCAGCATTTGTACGTGTACAAAAGGGCTTGGAAGTGAACAATTTGCTGCTTTTTGATTATTGGAAAAAGTATTACTTTTTAAATAACAATGAGGCCCTTAAATGCTCCATAAAGCAATACCAAGTATATGCATACACACTTTTCATTAGTAAATCCTGCATATATTTTCCTGACAGTATCCAAGGAAAGTCTAAATGAGAATTTTAAATCATACTCCCACAAGCCTCTTCTAAGTTCAAAACTGCACATCTGCACAGAAAATCCATATTAACAATATTATTCAGTGTAATGCAGTACAAAATTGATATATATATGTAAATTATTTCACTTGCAGAATTACAATGACATGCTTTGTGTTCTTTCTGTACAAGAAACATCCATGAGTCACTCATTAACAGCGGTGAGGCTGCTTATGTCAATGATATACAGGCAGCTTTGAAAGAAGCTGGCATTTTAAGTGGCATGTTTAGAGTTTGTCTGTGGTACTAGAAAATGTTATATTCTTCCTGTATTTCTTAATAATTAGCTACAGAAAGGTAAGATACTTTTTTATATTTATATTTTACCTTTCATGTTAAAAAAACAATGCACTGCAGATGGGAATAACTGTCCTACCTCATACACTGTCTGACCTTGTCTTTGCTGCCCTTGATCTTTCTGCAGGGTTTCTTTGGTTTGTGAATACACGAGACCAAAGTTGGACCTTAATGACATTAAGACTGAAAAGCCCTTACTGATCTCAAGATCTGGTGTTCTCCCTTTATGACCACACCGGGAATCACTTTAACTAATTGATTCTCCTCTTTAGCTTTTGTGGCTTTTAACAGTGTAAAGAGTCAAAACACACCATAGAATCTTGGGAAAATGTGAAATGCATAAATGCATAAATACTGGCACTTAGTGGTGAGGTTCTAAAGAGATGACCACTTTATGAAACCTTTCTTTCCAAAAAGCTTGCTTTATTCATGTCTTCAGTACCCTGAGATTCATTATTTGTAACCTGAAGGTTAGAGTGATATTTGGTTTTCTTTTTTTTTTCACACTGTTTTCATTTGGTGAAAGACATTTTGTAACAGCTAGCATTGCTGTCAGGTCTCCTGTACAGTGCAGTATATTGCTGATCACTTCAGTGATCTTATCCAACCTTTTACTTGGTGAGGGAGATATATACTGACTAGTACTCTTTTTTAAAGATATTTGTAAAGATGTTTTCATTTATTAAATTCAGGGAGTTTTTTGGCTTTTGGTGGTACTTTGGTTCAAGCTGTGAGTATGATAAGTAGTCGATTCTAAGGTAAAACTCAACCATTATTAGATTCTTCAGGCTTGCAAATTAATAATTAACAATTAACAGGCTTTTAAAATTGCCATTCATATTCAGAGCTTTACATTAATTTAACATAACTGAGATTAAAGCTACTTTCGAAGAAAATTATGAAAGGGCTGTTGGATAATACATTAACTGCCCACTCCTTCCCCATGTATTTATGAAATATTCTGTGATCCCTGGCAGCTGAGGATGCTGAGCTGGACTTTATCTCTTGAGTGAGAGTGGTGAGGGTCACTGGTAGGTCTGCCCATCACTTTCCAGAAGGCTGCTCTCAGGATATGGATCTGCACCATGGTAGAGCTGGGAGAGCAGGAGGACTGCTCTGGCATGGAGCTGCTGTGCAAAATATCCACTGGTGGACTGCACAGTGCATGATTGAGAGTGATCGTGTCTGGCATCTAGAAGTCCTGTCCTACTGCAAATGCTAAACTGTGATGATTTTCAGATGCATCAGTCAGTTTTCACGTGTCATCAGTCTCATGTGCACAGGGTACTTTTTGTGCCACGGTGCAATAGTCATTATCCTGGAAATGGCTGAGCCAGGCTCTCTCCACCCATACAAAGATGCCATTTAGTTGGTCAGTTCTTTGTGTAGATCTGGGAAGCTCCATCTGGTCTTGGAGAAGTTCTGCTGACAGCTCACCTGCTGGCACTGAACTCTGATTAGGCTGCTGATGTATAGTCTGTTACTTGAAACTCACATGAACAGCTGTTGAAATAGTCATTATGCAGTATTATCTACCAGAATGTATTTTTATGTCCTTTTTATGTAAATTCTGAATTATTCAGTAAGTCTATTTCTTTCTTATGAACTGTGAATTTCAGGTTGAGCATAATAACAAATACTATTTTTTTTTAGTTTATTGTGAAATATGAAGTTATTTATTTATGTAAATAAATATGTAGACACCTATTCACATCATCATTGTCATACTGCCAGTCTATTCCAATAAAGCATATTCTTTTATAAGTTTTGAACTCTTTGGGGTACTTCAGATGGCATGTGGTTTCCATATCAAGCTTAAAAGGGTGACACTGTTTGTGTCCCTAAGAAATTTACCTGTGGTGTAATGCAATGACTTTAGTTTTCCTTTCATGTGAGGTGTAATGCAATGACTTTACTTTTCCTTTCATTTTATATCAAGAGCTTGGATATGTATGTTTCCAGATTCAGTATCAGCATATCACCACAAATCCATTGCATACAGGCATTCACATTTAGGTCTTTAAAACGGCTTGAGATGCTCAAAGGGTTAGCGTGGAAAAAAAAAAAAGTGATTTTATGCTATTATTTCAACCTGTTACCTCTTTAGGGTTGTTAATGGTTAGGTTTTAACCTCTTAGGAGGATGACTGAGCTTTGACAGAAGATTGGTTATTCCTTATACCTGTACACGGAATTAAGCAGATGGCCTTTCAAGTATTGGGAAAGAAAAACACAGAACACAAAAACCCATTGTTCTTTCCAGTTGCAGTGGAACTAACAATTTTATCCTCAAATGCATACACCCCTCCTTATCTCACAGCCATTTTGTGAGGTAGCCCTGGGTTTTTTTCCTTTGCCAGCAGTTTACATGGTATGCAGCTCACAAGTTGTTTCTTTTTCTGATTGCTACAATTCATTAACATAGTTCACATTCATATGTACAAATGCGGGGTTTCTGAGCTGTCAGGCATGCTTGCACTTACAAGATTAATATTACCTTTTTTATATTGTTTTTACTCCACAAGTAAGGAAGAGAAAGGAAGAGCAACCAAATGAAGGAGTGTTCATCTGTGTGTTAATGCACATTCATTCCACCATTCAATGGCATATACATAATGCTGTAGAAACATAAAGTTTAACAAAGGTGCTGAGACAAATGAAATATTTTGGCCTGGTGGTAGATTCTCCATTGACTGTTATATGCTAAGTAGGAAATGGCTTTCCAGTTACTGGTTTTGAGTGGAACAAATCACACATTTAACAAGGCTAGAAAAACGTTATTAATATTGCTGTCTTTCTCATCACTTGACTTGTATGTCATCTATTTTTCTTTATAAGGTAATGAAGTGTTTGTGTTTTTATAGGAGAGAATGGTCTTAAAATATCCTCCGTTTTATAAACAAAAAATCATAAGATTTTTAACATAGTTGTGGACAGGAAATAAAATTTACACATGCACATTTTGAAACATGTTAAAGGGTGGTGGTTGTTCATTAGTAACACACTTCATCTGTTTTTTAAATAAAGAAAATAATTTTTTTTTACAGATTAGGAAAAAAAAAAAGCACACGGAATTTCCTTGTTTAAAGCTTTTTAAGAGTGTAAAGTGTTACTGTGTTTTATGAACACTATGACTTTCCTGAAACAGCATGTGGGTTTGCGGCGTACACTGTTTGATCTGCCCAAGAGCGATATTGCTTACTCGTGACTCTTCTTGCACCACATATTGTACACTCCACCTCAATGGACTGATTTTATTTACTGCTGAGTCAATATTTACCACTTTGCTACTGCCTGCAGTAGTTTTAATCCCTGTCTGAGCAACTGAATAGTACCAGGAGCTTTTTAAAGCTTTAGGCCTTAATGCTGTCATATTCAACGAGTTTCTAGTGAAAGTTAAGGATGCTCAACACCCCAAAGTACTAGAATGCCTTGGTTATTATTGTTTATTACTTGTATTGCAATAGCCCTGGAGGACTTGATGAAGCAATGGGGAAATACTGTGTGAGGCAAGATACATAAAACCTAGAAGGTGCTTTTTTTTCCACAATGTTTTTCTGACTCCATGGAACAAGTAGTAGGATTTTTTTTTACCTGCAGTTATACCAGAAGCATACACCTGAGAAGGAACAAAATGAAAGAGGAAATATGAGAGAAATGACATAACAACAGCCATCAAGAAGCTGGTGTCCTCTGCTTTGATAAGCTAAATCACTTTGTAAATAGTGACTCCAGAGAGGCCTGTTTCAGTCTTCTGCAAATTGGTATATGGCTTTGTAAGCAGTTTATTCTGACAGGTTTTCAGCAGTGATTTAAAAACACAAAATCTGCTTGAACCATACAGATATTAAAATGCCAATAGGACAAATGAAAAACAGCTGTGCAAAGCTTTCTTCTGTAAATATAGGTAGCTCACATGTAAAAAATTGGATTAGCTTGGCATAGACTGTCAGCTGTATTATAAAGACACTGTCCTTAAACACATTTTGGAGGAAGAGAAATAAATTTATCTTCTGCAATACCAGTGTCTTATTCTGCATGTTAACTGCAGAATTTCCATTGCAAAGACCACTGTGACTCAGTAGCACTGCTAAATAGTAGTGCTCTAATTAATCTAATGTCTACAAGGAATTGTTGCTTGTACTTAATATCAAATATATTATCTCTATTTTTTTGGAGGGACTTTGCAAAGAAAAAAGGTGGCAAATACAGTCACATGGTAAAATAGAATCATGATATGTATTCTGGTTTGCATTTGCAGCTTACTGCATCTTCTTTCTAAATAAAAATAGAAAGCCCCAGTCTGGCCCCAGGAGGAGTGAGAAGCAAAATGGATAGCAATCCTACATAATCTATATTTAGATCCTGTGTTTAAATATAGTACTCAAGAGAGGAAAATAATTAAACAAGTAACTAAATAAATAATCAGCACTAGAAAGCTTAAAACTGGCAGTTCAGTCTAGGAAATTGTTTCCTGCTCTTGAGGTCCATGCAAACATTGACCAGTCCTGTTTACTTCATTGTGAGTCTGTGTGTGCAAATGTGTGCATCCATCTGCGTGTTTCTTTGTGTGAGAGAAAGAGACCGTGAATCACCACCAATGCATGCTGTTTGGCATGTTTTCAGCAGGCATAGTAATCAGCAATGATTATGTGAAATATGAAGAGATATGAATGCTTAATTACATCATTGCTAGATGATTCGAACAACAGAACATGAACTTTTGGGTTACAAGATTTTCACCATTCTAAGAATTCACAGTGCTTTCATATTACATAAAAAATGCTGTCTAATATAAAATGGATTTTTTTTTTCCAAGATGCAGTACTACAGTTTTTGCATCAACACCAAGTGACTATTTGAAAAATCAATATTTAATTATTTTAATGTGCTATATAATAAGCAATAGAATATACAAAAGAAAATATGAGAACCGTTAAAATCAACAATTTGGGTTTTACTGTAGATGAAATTTATTGTGACAAAGGTAATTTCCATTGAATGATTGATCATGCAAATAAAAATAACTGTTCTCAGGAAAGTTCCAATGAGTATTGTGTCTTGGTTTCTGTGCGGCTTGTGCAGTTTTAAAACTGTCATCTTCAATAACTTACAAAACTGTGAGGAAAAGCAGGGCTAAAACCAAAAGCATCAAGCCCAAAGCATCAAACCCAAGAACTCTTTAACAAAGCATATAAATATTTATTGGGGAAAGAAAACCCCCAACAAATGAATTGTTCACGTTTCATAGTCTGTGACTTCTGTGTTAATTCTAAACTTGTTTTAGTTCTGACTTTTGATTTATGGGGCTCCAACTTCAATGCTATCACAGCATTCTTTTTTATGAAGTAACACTTCACAAGGACCATAAAAGCATTTTAAATTTGGGGAAATGGTAATTGTTATAAGGCCACTTTGCATAACATTATACTAAATAAAATAATTAAATTGGAAGAAATTTGAAGTTTCATAAAAGAAGGAAAATTTAGTTGATTTGCTGCACAATTTTATATTGCTCACTGGTCCAAAAACAGGAAGGAGGATGGAAATTAAAGCACAATGCAAACCATTAATGAAATGTATCAGCTGTTAGTTTTATCACATTTGGAGAAATCTAATAAAAAATATCTACTAACAGCTTCGTTTGTTCCTAAGACAAGTGATCTAATTTTGGCCAAGTGAGCATTTTACTCGCTGATTACAAGAACTGGGAGATGGATCTGGAAATTTTCCAAACTGTTCTATAGATACTAAATATACAAAAAATAAGAACATGATCATCTTTTATGTAAATCAGAAAAGTGATATCTGACTTGGCGTGTGAAATTGACGGACACAGAAGTATATAAATATTGGTGGAACACTTTACCCCTCAATATATCTGGGCACTTGCCAATGGAGCGTTTTGAGAAGCTCACTAGTGCCCTCTGAAGATGGTATTTGGTTGCCTGTCTATTGCAAATATTTGGCAATAGCCCCCCTGTGAGCATCTCCCAAGAGAGAGCAGGTAGGACTAAATTAACTGAGCCGGGAGGGAAGTATGTCCCTTCTCATTCATTACCACTGTTAAGTGAAATATGTGAGCCCTTGGCCTAAGATGCTTGGGACAGTAAATTTATTCACAGGTGAATCCTTATTAGGATCTAAGTTCTTACAAACTTACGTTCTAGTGCTTTTCAGATGGGTGCCACTGCAGCAGCAGGCAGCTGCGTAACCTGCCTGTCATGTCTGTTCAGGCTCATGTGCAGCTTCTGTTGTTGCTTCTTCCAATCTCCTTACAAATGTGCCATAGGCACAGGACAAATCTGGTGGTCCGTAGACTGATACAAACCAGATTATTTTATAATTAGCTGCTCTCCATTAAAAGCTGCCTTTAACACTCCTCTTCCTCCACATAAAGGAGTGCAATGCACACGCTGAGCACCTGAAGGTTGTGTAAATACATGTCCCCAGTAATGTCACTGCTCATTCATACACTTCTCTGACTTTGCAGCGCACGCATCACACAACAAAATTTCTATTGCGCTGTAGTAAACAAGCTGTGTGCAAATCAAGGTAATCTGAGGATAAACCTTTACAAGCTACCTATGGATTCATCACCTTTGTTCATATCAGCACACACTTTTTCACATAGAGGACTTTTTCATAATTTTACACTTGAGAAGGACACAAAAAATTGACACATTACTACTTTTTCTCTGCTTCATAACTTTGGGTGGCAGCACCAAAATAAAGACCTTTGCTGCACATGATCACACAGATACACAACAGAAAAATAAGTGTCAGATGCAGCTCAAGCTACAGAAAATTCTGAAATGTGCAACTTTGTGTAATATAGTGCAGCCAAAGCCCATGCTAATTGCAGTATTTGTGTTGTTTGGCTGTTAAGTGGCTTTTTTTCAGCATTGAATAGACACAGTGCTGCTGCTTTTGTAGTTTTGTTTTTTTTTCTTTTCATGAGAATGTCACCTTAGCTGGCCTGAACCTGCATAAGATAAATCCCTTCCAGCCTATTTCCCACTCTTTGCTGAAGTGAATGCTGATTTTTTTTACCATTCTCAGTAGGAAGTCCATTGAGCCATCTTTTTGTATTATCTCACAGAATTTCTTATATGGTCTGTGGGCTGCAGTGTTGCAAGATGGGTCTTTAAATTCATACTTGTCATGGGAAATGATAGGGTGTGATTATTTTAGGTCTATTCAGCAAGGTACTTCCAAGTCCTCAAATACAAGTCGTGCTGGTTTCAGCAGTTAAACCATGACACAAGTCTATATATGGACAGAATTAATACTATTACAAAGATACAGCTTTCTATATTACTTTTATACACTGGATTTTTTTTCTTTCCCCCTGCTGAATTTTCAGTCTTTACAAGAGGAATATGGGGATCTTTCAAGTTTCTTGAGGAAGCAGGCCCGTAGATGGACTCACAGCTCAAATGGGGCGGCGCACTCCAGAGCAGATGGGAGAGACTCTCTGGATGTGACCCAGGGAGGATGTGCCACAGGCTCCCAGCCCGCTGAGTGCTGCCTGCAGCAGCTGGTGCTCCAGGGCTGGTTCAACCTGGACAAGGCAGGGCCTTGGGAGCACCTAAGAGCAGCTTCCAGCGCCTATGAGGAACTGTCAGAAGCTGGGTTGTTCTCAGTGGGGCGCAGTGGGCAGGTGAAGGGCAGGAGAGACTGAGACTGGCCATTTGGAAACCTTTCCCCAGAAGGAGAGATGAGCAGCAGCTCAGGCTGTCCAGGGCTGTGCAAGCTCCCTTTCTCCCTGAGCAGCCTGGTCTGACCCCATGGCCGACACTTCTAGGAGCAATGTCTTGCACCAGGCACCTCCTGAGCTCTCTCCTCATCTGGATTATCCTGTGGCACTCTGGTCCTTTGAACCTAGTCATTGTTCACTCCTAATGATGGTGAGCCTATCCTTGACATTCAGAGAAAGATATGTAACCTTGCATTTTTATATTGCAATCTTCTATTTGGCAAGCATTTTCAGTATTAACCAACATGAGAGTGCTGAAGAACCATTTCAAGAGTGTGTTTGACGGAGTAGATCCCCAAGAGGCACTTCTTCCTCCCATCTGCTTGCTGCAGTTGCTGACTCCTTTTTCCATGTGAGAGCTGGTAGAAACAGATTTCTATGCTTGTTCCACTTACTGTTTACTTTGCTGTTACACATTCTTCCTTCACATTGCCCATGAAGGATAGGGAAGAAATGGCAGGTTTTTTTCCCTGAAAGACTGTAATTAAAAAGCTTGTGTTTCACAGGGTTATGAGTAGGTTCCTCTATAACAATACCACATGCTGTTGTGCATAAAAATTTCATCTCAGTGGTTTTGATTAATTTTGGCTCACTTATGGTTTTTTTCATCTTTTTTAAAGAAATCTTTCTGGCTACTATTTGACGTTAATTAACAGCTCTCTTGGGCATGGTCTATATTTTAGGCACAGTTCAGCATAGCCAAGCTGCGATTCTTTGTCAAAGGCTAAACTAAAGGGAAAACCTGTTTGCTCATTTATTATTGCACTTCCCAGTACAAAGTGTAGTGGATAGCATCTGGGGATGTATGTTTCTCAGTTAACTCTTCAAACCTCCACTTTTTATTTTAAAATCATGACCAACTATGATGAGCTTTTAGTAGGCACATCTACTATAATATTTTATCTATGACAAATGCAGATTTATGGTATGCTGTGACATGATTCATTATCAGAGTTTCTGCTAATGTAATTTCATCCTAATGACACAGTATCATAACATAATCTTTGCTGGAATGTACACACTTCAGGGTTTGGCTTCTGCATGTCTGGAATTGCATTTGTCCACTTTACTAATTTTTACAGGTTTCATACTCCATGCACTTTTCTTCTCTCTTTCAGTTGGTTATACGATATGACCTCCACATATTTTTATGAAGACTGCTGTAATACTTGCACTGACATAATTTTATTACTTTGATTAGTAAGTCATCAGTGATAGGTATCTCTGAATTGAGCTGGTAATAAGGGGCTCAGTGTGTACTTTTCTGGCTGCCTGACTTAAAGAGTGGAGTGCCCTGGACTTAAAGAGTTTCTGCAATGTCTTATCTTTTGCTGCAAATTTATTCCTCATTGTTTCTGAGACTGGATAATCTACGGAAATTACTTGAGCATTAGTAATCGTATAATTTTCAAATACAATTGTCAAATACTTTTCAAAGAATTCATCTTATCAGATGCCTCATCAATCTTTATTTCCTATTTTCTATTCTGTATCCTATAATTGAATCACAGAATACTATCTGTGGGAAAAAGACCCAATCACTGTAATATGGGAAGCATACCCACTTATTACACCTTTCCAATGGATACTGTGAATTTCTAATTTGCTTCTGTGGTGAAGAATATCTCAACAGGAATGTCATGTATTTGATTATCCCCAAGCACCACAGTGTACTTACTGTAGTTGTTGTATCTTTTCTCTCTAGCATTTTATTTCTAGCCAATTTCTTTAGTTCATCTAAGACACCCAGAAAGCTTGATACATGTTAGTCTGTATCTTCTACCAGTCTTTTCCACACTCTGTATTCTTGATTTCAATTCCAGTATAATATCAAGTATGTATAATTAATATAAGTATGATGAATATTATGAAGTGTGTTTGAATCATTATTTTAAATTCAGTTCAAAAAAAGTTGTCAGAGAATTCCTCTCCTTGCTGCCGTCTGGTGTGAAATCTGCATTTTTTTCAAAGAAAGGTTTTCCTAGGAAGGTAGTTATTCTTATGCCCTGCTTACTGTCTATAAAATCCCATTGATTACATCCTTGTCCTGATCTGTTAAAAAATCCAGCAATATTCAAGAAAATTCATTGCTTCTATGAGTCTTCTTTCTTCTTGGATCCCGCTTGTTGAAAACCTTGTGGCCTTTCCCCCATAATTTTGCAACATTTAAAGTTTCAAGCTTTCTAATTTACAGAATTACAGAATAGTTAGGGTTGTAATGGACCTTCAGAGATCATCTGGTCCAACCCCCAAAAATTTCATTACATTTCATCCCAAAAATCAAAGAATCGTCAAGTTGGAAAAGAACTTTGAGATCATCAAGTCCAACCCATGACCTAGCTATCAGGTCTTGGTCTTGGAAAGAAAATGATGCCAGCAGGTCCTTTGGGATTCACTGCTCCCACTGATACCAAAGCTGGCTCTGATTCTCCAGAGAAAAGGCTCATTCCTGAAGTGTCTGTCCACCACCATGACTGACTATGCTCTGTCTTACCAGACAATGCTATAAAATGCAATATTATGCAAACATCCAGGGTGTTCCTTAAGTGGTGAACTACCTTATAATAGTGACATATTCCCTGCCTCCTGTGTCCTTATGATATTTTTAATGATTTTGCTGGCCTGGCATCTACAGTACTGTATAAAACACACTCCTTCTCTCTTCCCCATCCCTCCTATGCAGCCTCATGACTAAAATCATCTACACTAAAATCACTACTACGTTTGATGTCCACATAGGGACAGCTCTATTTAGGTGTACAGGTACACCCCATCACGCCATTTAACCCCTGTGCAGCTTGCTGTCCTTACCAGGACAGTGTCAGGGAGAAATCAATCCACCATTCTTTTAAGAAAACCCCCGTTGTGACTTGTTGCAAAGCGAGAAGGGTTTTGTAGACTGGCTGAAGTTATGTTAAGGTTGCAGATGAAAGATAACAGATGCCCTGTCCTTGCCCAGGGACTGCCCTAGGAAGTACATTGCAGGGCCATTATGTCCATATTACGTCAAGGTTTCTACTGACATAATTATGTTAGGCATTGATCTTGCCTACTACATTATCTATCAAGCAGATGGTAAAGTAACACAAATATATTGACACTACCACAACAATTTACTGTGCAAGACCTCTCACGGAACCACATATTCGGGTTATTTAGCTCTGTTAAAAACTTTTGCTAGAAGGTAAAATTTCTTGGGGAAAAAAGAAATCAGTCTAGGCTAAGGAAAAGAATTTCATCAGGGTCTGGCAAAGCATTAAAATCAGGGTGTTAAGAAGGAAACTGTCTGCTCAGCAAAATAATAAGATTCCTAAAATTAATAAGGCAGTTTATTTTTATTTCCTCTGATTTGCTATCTACTGGAAAAAAGAGTGTGTTTTGCCTGACAGTACTTTCTATTGTGTAAAACAACTCTTTGTAGGGGATACAAATCCATGAACTTCAATTTTAACTTCTTTAAATGCCTGATGCCATTAAGGATATTGCTGGCATTATGAAGGACCTGCAAGTATATGCCAGAGTAAGCACAATGATCAGAACCAAAGCAAAAACAGAATCCTAGAACTCAAGATGCAGAGGTAACTAAGGGGGATACTAATATGTTATGTATCATTGCTAATATTTTATCTAAAAATTATCCTAGTTGTTTATGTGCATCCATTTAACAATTCAGGCTTAACCATTAAAATAAATATAAATTAAAGATTTGGCTGTGATAGATGCAGTGTGCCCCAGAGCTTAAGAAAGGGACAAGAAACAGTACCTAATAGCACCAGATTTGGGACATCTACACTGTTAGATGCAAAGCAAGAGAACTGATCTGCCCTGTGACCTGGAAGCATCCAAGAAAGGTCCTGTCCATGATCAGGAAGCACTCTGAATCAATCCACTTACTGCACCCTTGCTAGCATAGAGGCAAAAATGGTCTCCAGTGCTGTACACTTTGCTGTCTAAGGCACAGTTTTGTTCAAAGTTCCTTCTCCTGGAAATAGGTCCCACCAATGCAGCTTTCTTTCCATGTCACATACTATTGTCTTCTCTCTTACTACACAGGATGAACTTTTGTTTCCGTAAGTACCCCTCTCACATTTTACTGTGATCTGTATACAAATTACAGTCTAGTCCTAGAGTAGCGTGGCAGATATTCAGACACACTATTTAACACTAGTCTAATGTTTGATCTATAAATCCAGGATAATATTTCTGCATGAATGCTGCTTTGGAAGAAGAGAGCTTTTCTGACTTAGCGTATGCTTTCACATCTTTCAATCATTTTCTTAAACAGTCTAGAGATGAAACTTGAAATGCTCACATTTTATGGATTAATTTTTTTACTTTCTTGTTCTTTACAAGAAGACTCAGCTGAATCTCCTGTGCTCTTGCTGTCACTTGAGGCTTTTACTCCATTTGATGTAGTCTTGTCTGGAAGACTGTATTTCCAGAACCAGAAAAAACAAATCCTATAGAATATATTGTGCATCCAGTCTGTGAAACTGCCCAACCTAAGAAATGGCAAGATATTTCTAAGCACATGGACATGAGTAAAGTTGCCCTGACATTTCCGCTTCGCATTGTCATATTTTCCAAATGACCAAAACATCTTGGATTTGAAGAGAGAGGTACTTCTGCTTTTCAGAGGTGCATTCTTTTCACTAAATACATAATCTCTGTTAGTTGCATATGACTTTCTGATAGAAGAAAAAGAGCACAAGCTGAATGTTACATTGCAAGACAGGTACAGTTTAGACTTCTTTCATCCGCCCTTAAAGCTTTTTACTTCACTGCTTATTAAGAGCAGAAGTAATTCAGCTACACTTACTGTGGGAGCTAAAGAACAGGCAACAGTTTCCAGACAAGTGGAACCTGTCGCCTTTGACCACCTAGGGTAGAGCATACCATTGCTGCCATTGGAACAGGAAACACTAAAAAAATACTGCAATTATGGTATTTGACCAGATTTCCAACAGAGGTCTGTGAAACTTCACACTCAGGTCGTAATTTTCTTCTGGCTTTGAAACGACTTGCTGAATGCAAAGCTTCTAAATTTTGAGTCGAAAAAGGGGTTGGTTCTGACATTTTAAAATGCCCCGTAAAGGTACAGCAGATTGGAACATTGACTTTTAGAGGACTTTGGTAAAAACACAGATTTCCATCAGTATTCTGAATAGTGCACCCTTTTCTCTCCCTGTAACAAGCCACATCTACATCAGCAGTACAAGCTGATAAACGTGAATTCTCTGCTGACATGCCTGTCAGCTTCCAAGAGACACGTGATGTCCTGGGGTCTCCACTGGGTAGTCCTGGAAACAGAAGCTTTATGGTTTAGTTCTAAAGCTATAAAGGCCTGGAGGACATACGACCCTTGCCTATAGTATTTTACCACTTCAAAGGCTATCTCTCATCTACATATTCTAATCTCCATTACTGAAGTTGACCTGTTTTGTTTTACACCTGCTCTTCATATTTTCAACTGCATTTTACAGTTACAAAATGGCATACACAGCATACCAAGATTATACAACCAATTACACTTGTCTCTATAAAGTGCATAGGTTTTGATTTTTGAATCTGACTTTAGTCAAGCATTTTGAAATTAGCATGAAGGTCTCAGTTAACCTCTTACTGTAATGTGCTCCAAGTCATCAGAGTTGCAGTCATAGGTGGAACTATATGCTTAGTGATTGGAACTACCTGTTATTAGCCCTGTGTCATGAGTGAAGCCATGATGCCATCAGAAGTTACCAAACATTCAAATCAGTGATGAAATGACTGTGTTTGAAAATGTGTTTACATCTTACAAATGTTTGCTTTTTCCTTCCATGAAAGGAGCAAATGAATGTGAGTGATCTGTCACATGGTATATTTCACTTACCTCAGGTGTTCAGTCTAAGCTGTTTCAAAAGGAGATGACACTTACATGTGACCTGATAGAATAATTTCATGAAGTTCCATGTGATTTTCTTATGCAATACGAGAGATCTACTTGCAACAGACAAAACCAAAAGGAGCTGAGAAGGCAGTCAGTTTTTACAAGCATAAAAGCAATCAGACTCATGAGCTGAATTAGGCAACCAAACTATAATTCAGTGTATTTTTCCAGACTATGATCTCTTCACATCTTTTGCAGCCTACCCATAACAGTGAAACAAAGAGTTGAGTACACAGAGATTTTCCAGATCAGTGAAGCCTTGTGAGTGTTGTGCTGGCAGGGAGCACGGCCCAAGCAGCAGGCTGGCAGGTTGTTTCACAGCACACCATGGCACGGGCGAGATGAACACTGCAGCAGCAGAGCAACGGGAAAGGAAGAGTGGCAGCTCACAAAAGGAAGGGTGACAGAAAAAAAAAACCACAAGTGAAGCTGCCAAGAGTTATTTTTAGCTGGCAACACTTGCATATATTGCCATATGTCCTTCCAGTATATATGACTGTACTCATTACAGGGCTGGCCCACACCAAGACAACAACTCGTGACCAAGGCCAACCTCTGCGGGCAGCAATGCATGCCCAGGAAAGGAGACTTTTTTTCCCCCCAGTATTTACATTTTTACTGGTCTTTCACTTTTTCACTAACACTAGAAGTCTGAATGGAAAGCTGGGCATTTTTCTCCTCCTCATTCTTCCCATCGGCACGCTTATGCCAGCATGAGTGTCTGGCTGGTCACAGAGCAAACCCAGCTGGTCTATCTGAGAGGAAATAGAGAAAGAAACATGCAGGGTGGCTGTGTGGACACATGGGGACTCACATTAACACCAGGCAAGATGGGGAGTGTGGGAGGGCAGGCAAGATCATCACCTTCACCAGCTCTGACACTTTACGTGCACTTCCAAATTATTTGTTGCATTTAGAAATATGCTGGAGTTTTTAAAGTTTGCTGGATATATGCAGGCTTGAACAACATGCTCATTTGAGCTTGATGGAAATTGGCTGGAGGCAGCCTGCAGCAGCATCGTCTAACACCTGCTACCCTGCCAGCATTCACCAGTTTCTGAGCTGGAACAAGCGAACGTTGTTTCATGAGAATCCAATATGTCCATGTTTGTTTACAGTTCTCATTAGGAGACGGAATTGTTAATCCACCACCAAAAGTGACTACTTTATCAGGCACAAATACCTGCAGAGCCATTGGCATCTGCCCACCAAATGCAGAATGTTGAACTCCCGGCACAGTAGACTGCAACAGCCATATAAGCACCACAGTTCTTATTAAATTCATTTGGAAGTGGCAATCTTTCTGTATAATTAGCAACATTTTATAGTTACAAATGCAACCAAAATGTTCAAAAAGTTGCCTCTCAATAACGTCTTCTGGCATAATTGTACCTATGCCAGCGGTTTAGGACTCTGCTAGTTTATCTGTGTGAGGTAAACACTGTAAAATGTATTTGCAAGTGATGAATGGCAACTGCACAAGTGTGCAGCTGCAGACCAACCTTTGGCCTCCTTAGGGTTTCTCTTTTCCAACTGAAGCTAATATAAGCCACTTAGGCTAACTTGGGTGAGACTCCAAAAGCAAAGCTCCAGTCTGTACTGATATGTGTCCTACCTCAGTACTTCCCATATTCCTGGAAGAAAAATACTACTGTGGAAGCACCTTTGTATAACTTCACTGAAATTAATTCCGATGCAGACTCACTAAAAGGTTTCCCTGTTTTAAGACCGAGTAAGGAAATAAGGTTCTACTCATAGAATCATTGTCTTCACTATTATTTTTTTCAAAATGGCTGGTAATTATCCTCAAGGGAAAAAGAGAAAGGACATTTCCTGGTATTAACAATATGTGAAAACATGTAAACTAGTGGTTTTGAGACGCAGTAGTTACCTTGCAAAGTCACGCCCTGATTATTTCACTGTAACTCATCTGTGTAGTTCTGCCCAAAATAAGAGTGTATATACAGGAGATAGCATGAGACAGCTGGGATGGAATGTTATTTTGAGCTATTTCCTCACACAAAAATAGTTCCTAACTGCACGTTCTTACAAGATATCTGCAAGCTGTGGGGAAAGTTTCAATGGACAAACATTATTATCCCCCAAATCCTGTGACTCTGGGAAGTAAACAAGGCTATGGCAAGTAGCTCATTTTTGGCAAATACATAGAAGAGAGGTGCTAAAGAACAAGCTCTGCAGAAGACTTTTCATCAGGCAGAACAAAGGCTTAATCACTGCTGCAAAGCATTTTGGACACGATTGCACAAATTTTAGTTCTTTGGTCAAAAGAAAAATACATGAAGGAAGAATAAGCAACAAACTGAATATTTCTATTGCTGCTGCTGTTTCTCTAGTTTATGTAAAGGACATTTCCAAGTCCCCAGTAGTAACTAAAATAGCTGAAATGAATTCTGCATTTTTCAAGTCACTTGCTGTCAGTATTTACAAAGCAGTGACTTACCATGAATGACAGACAAATCCAAAGACTTTAAACATAATGAGTAATGTCTGAAGCCCACAGGTTCAACAGGCTGGGAGACAGCATTATGCACCATACATAATTGTTACACAATTCGTAATTCTTATGATGTAATCAGGTTTTTAGTACTGGATGGCTAAATCTTTTTCACTGCTTTTTTTGTTTCTTTTGTTTTGTGGGGTTTTTTGTTGTTGTTTGGTTTTTTTGGTTTGTTTTGTTTTTGTGTTCTGTTTTGGTTTTTTGTTTTTGTTTGGGTTTTTTTTGTTTGGTTTTGTTTTAGTTTCTGTTTTTTGTTCCATGAAATGTAATCCATAGCTGCGCAGACAAGCAAGTAAGATGGGGTGCTTTACTCCCATCCTCTCTGTTGCAAATTTGAAATAGTAGGGCATCTTCTAGAATAGACAGTCACAGGCAATTTTTGCCCTTAAGTCTCACAGTATCTCTGTGCATGTGGAAAAATACAGTACCTCCAGCAATAGTCACCAAGTCCTTGGTGGGAAGTTGGAGATGATTATTCTGGGGAGCTATCTTGTCTCACTAAAACATTCTTTTTCCTTCAAAAAGGCCTGTCTTGGGAAACAAGTGGGCTGACAAATCAGGTCAGTACATACTTAGGTCAAACAAAAAGCAAGCTCTTCCCCAAAACTCAGCAGTTCCTAGTTTTGAGTTCACCCTTCTTCTGCACTGAGCTCTATTTCCACCCTGAGTGGTGTTTACCAACATTGATCTGGAACCTCCTTATCTAATATACTGTCTTCCATACTGCACGTGGGCTTTTTGTTTGGGATGTTGCCAGCTTAGAAGGTGCTTTGTTGATACCATTCTGCTGTACAAACACCGAGATGTTTGTCTTCTGTTGTGAGGCAATGAGGCAGCATAACACAACAAACAAAAGCATCATCCTTCTTTTTCATGGCAGCCTTCGTATCTCCCAGCTCACCTTGTCTCCAGCCTTGCTCCCCTTGGCTCGCATTTCTCAGTGCCAGTCAGTTCTCCAGGCTCATCTGTGGTGCCCTGAGGCAGCAGCTTAGCTCAGCATGGCTTCCAAGCTCCCAGCTCCCACTGCACTCACGCAGATTGTGCCTCTTGCTGACACCCGTGACTGTGCAGTAAGACAGCTCAGGCAGCCCTTACAGCCTGAATGCTGGATCAATCAGCTGAATGCATGGACAAGGATGGGAATGGCCGGGAAACACGAACCACAGCTACCAGAATTCAGCATTTGTGAGCTCCCATGAAGGAACATTCTGTACGAGGATACAGCTTTTACAAAGAAAACAAAAGAAAAATTGCAATGTATCCAGCAGAATTTCAAATTACTTACGCTGGTATTTGAAACTCTGAGTCAAGCCAGGCAATAGAAACATGGGACTTGGAATTAAACTGGCTAAAGCTGCCTGGAAACTACACCTGTCATTTAAGTATGCTTCTTTGAGAACCGCCATCCTGACAGCTTTTTCGCATCTCTCAAAATAAATATATATTAAATTTGAAATTCTTGGCGAGAAAGGGCTTTTTGGTGACTTAAGGTAGCAGGAAATGTAACCTGTTCTTACTCAGTAAGGGCTAACCCTAGAATAAAATAAATATTAAATCCTAGAATAAAAGAGAAATGGCTTATATAAAGATGCGGAAGAAACTGGACATGCAGCAGAATGGTACTTTCCACAAAATTTAATGGACTTTCCACACTACAGTGAGTCTACAGCTAGTCACTAAACACATGACCATTTATTATCCCAAAAAGGGAACAGTGCAGTACATCAAATGTATTAAATGCAAACAAGAATCTCCCAATCACTCCATCATTTAGGTCTGTAAATTTACAAATTGCAAACACTGGTCCAAAGAGATGCTGTGAATTCCTTAGGTTTCTAATATGATGCTGGAAGTGTTAATTTGCATTCAAGTATGCACATCGAATACTCAAGCTATTCATGCATTAAAAAGATAGTGTGAACATAAATAGCTATTAGCCTGCAAAAGGTTATCAAGATCTGCCATAAAATATATTTTACTTTTTGTCTCAAACTTCAATATTCAGTCATTTTCCCTCTTAAATGTCTCTTATTCAAACAAGATGTTTTGGCCAAAAAATAATGCTTCCAATTTTTAAAAACTATTATTTGCTGTCAGATTTGTAGTTTGTTGGTCTTTAGTGAGAGAAGATGCTGGTCTGTTAAGCTTTGAAACAACACAGATACAGCAAACACTAGCTCTGTTAAAAAATAAAAATGCTAGGGTTCAGCTGGCTTTTAATCCCTTCTCCTGTTGTTGGTAGTCCAGAACAACAGTGTTCTGCTAACAGGAACCCTCCGCCCCCAAGCCTAACTTTTAGTCATGGTCAGGTTATCCTAACCGGATCTCATGTTTCCATCTTCCTTCTGTTTTAACTGACTCACTCTGCTCTTCAGATGCACACATACAGGGAGAAGCATTCTCTGGCTGCTGGACCTCTAGGTATCCACTGCCACACTCACCCATTTCCTTGGCAACAAAATTACTTCAGAGCACATTATTGTTACCTTTTTTTTAGGCATCCAACTGCAGATCTATTTTCTTTTTTTGTGTGGTCAGACCAGAACAGTTTACAATAGTTTGCTTTCTCGTTAAGCTGACCACTAAAGCTGACTATACTTAGCAGATCAGATAAAAACTCAAGTCTCTGAAGACTTGTAGAAAGCCGTGAAGGCATATCCAGGGTGCTGTTAGTAGCCCTGCATGGGAACCCATCTCAGTAAGGCAGAATTAGGAAAGTGACCCGGACTAAGTCATTAATGCTCCTTGTCCTGTCCACTACAACTGTGATCCTTCTAATAATAGGCCTAAATAAGCTGTTTGTAGGGTATAACAACTTACCTCGTGATGAGGCTTTCAGCTTAATAAAATGTTTCAGCCCTCCCCACAACCCACATTTCTCTCCCTGTCCTAAATTAGGTGGCCTGTAACACTAGCAATAGATAACTTTATAATTTAGAATTTACATTGTGGTATTTTCCTTTTTACCTAGGGTTTGTTTTTTTTTTTGTATTTACAGTAAATCTATAGCCAGCTTCAGAATCAATGGTCTCTGATTTTTTTTCAATCTTGTGAGAAAAATTTATCTTAGTGGCTACACAAGAAAATTAGTGTATATGTAGCTTGAGCTACAAATACAAAAGTACTGTACAAAAATACACAACTTAAAAGCAAAACTATGTTAATATTGTGCATGAATCTAATACCAGGAGGCCTGAATTACATCAAATGGATCTGATGATTGTAAATACGTAAACAAAACACAGTTTATTTTGGATGCAGAACAGAAAACAGGAAATAACACAACCGGCCCACTCATCTGCAGATGCCAATTTCAGGAGAGGATCTCTTCTGTGGAAATTTACCTACTGCTATATTTCAGTAGATTTCTAATGTAAACTGCAACAACTTTGGGGTTGAATTTCATTGTACTGTAGAGTGGACCCCAATAGACTTATAGCTTATTAGCCCATCTACCTTAACGACCACATTATAACTTATATTTAGTCTTGTGCTGCAGAAACTCTGTCGGAGTTGTGTGAGCCCAGGAGAGGGTGTAAGGGATCTAGTGCATGGGAAGTCCTGAACACCAACTCTGCAGCACCTGGAATAAAATATCTATTAAAGTGGTCAGATAATTACTTAACAACCAGAAGTTTGTGATTAAAAAAAAAAAAACAGTATCGAGAGTTCAATCTCCCACACGAGAGTCACCAGGCAGCACCAGGGGCTGCTAAGCACGCCGAGCGGGGCGCTGTCAGCTCCAGGCCTGGGCTGTTTGGTGGGTCTCTCTCGGCGGTGGCGGTACGCGGG